>ONZH01004659.1:0-19395 GCA_900303285.1 Rhinella marina | reverse complement strand
TTGTGTCCGTCTTGAGATCTTACCATGTGCACAATTTGGACAACTGACCTGACCTTCTTGAGGACAGATTATGTCTTCCTTAACAATTATATTATGGTCACTATTTCCCAGATGTCCCCCAACCTGCACATCTGTTGTTCTGTGAGTTTTGTGACTGTCTGGAAGAAGTCTAATCCACAGATACACAGTTATTACAGTAAAGAAGCTTTGACACTTCTGGAGACTGAACTTTTTCTTCTCCAGTTGGGGAAGTGCCTCCTTGACTTTTGAGTGCATTTTATATGGAAAAAAAAACAAACAAAAAAAGTGATCCCTAAAAAAAACAAAACATGATCCCTAAAACATTAATCTTTATTATTATTTTCTTAAAAATATTCAAACTAAGCACTGATGCAATAAAGCACCAATGACAGATAGTATCCTGATTGGAATATGGCATAGATACAATAATCAGGGGGTGCAAGGACAAAGACAAAAATCAATTAACCAAGGGACACCTTGTATCTGCTCTCAAAAGGCTGTCCCTAGAATGCCCTATATAATCCTCAGCCCAGGGACACCCCCAGATGGCAGGGGTTACCTGTCCTCGAACCTATCCTACAACCACCCTACTAAGTATAAATAAAAATATAAACCAAAAAAGAGAAAACAATAGCATAATATGCTACTAGCATATGTAAAGAGTCACGTTAGCACACGCATTCGCTAGGTGCGAACCAAATGCGTACGAATGGGTAACAGGCGTACACAGCATGGAAAAAGTGCTCTATACACTCACCAGGCACTCACAATACAGGATGAGGGGGCAGACGCCACATTACATGATGCGAGGATCAGTGGTGTGAAGCTGGTGAGTGCCATCCATCGTACAGCGTACATTCATTTTTTTAATTGTCAAAGAAAAAAAAAGGCAGCACTCTCAAAAAAGTAAAAAGTAGAAGAGGTTTATTTACCCATGTGGGACACGCGACGTTTCGGCTCCTAAACTAGAGCCTTTCTCAAGCCTTTCTTGCTTGAGAAAGGCTCTAGTTTAGGAGCCGAAACGTCGCGTGTCCCACATGGGTAAATAAACCTCTTCTACTTTTTACTTTTTTGAGAGTGCTGCCTTTTTTTTCTTTGATAATTGTGGATCTAAGTCGGATCAGGGGCGTGCACCTCCCGCTGCTCATATACTATAGTGCTGCCAGTTTTTTCTTTTTGCATTTTTTTAATTGGATACAATACGGACTTTACTCTAAGTGGATAGAGCACCTTTTCCATGCTGTGTACGCCTGTTACCCATTCGTACGCATTTGGTTCGCACCTAGCGAATGATTCTTTACATATGCTCATAGCAGTGCCGTCATTTGCTATTGTTTTCTCTTTTTTGGTTTATGGTTTCAAGAGACTTTCCTTTATTGACTGAGCACGCTATTGTTTCGAGCTAATATCGTATGAAATGGAGCACATAACTGAAGAAAATGGGTCAGGTGTGAATGAAGGGAGAGAGGGGGCTGATGCCTATTTTACACAATGCAACACCAAAGACCCGTTACAGACTCTGAGCACCAAGGCTCTGGAATTTAAGGTCTTGCAATTGGCGGCCAGAGAAGTTCAATTATTCTGGACAGTGAGTTCCCTGAGGTCGTATAAGGAGAGTGAACGTGCCCCTAGAGGCCTACGAATATACAAAGATATGCACCAATTTCAGGAAGACAGCAGTTTTGTAGCTAAGTGGCAACGCTTACATCTAGATTTTTCAATATTGGATTTGGTAATAAGGAAGAACGAGGAAGAGTATAAGAAATTAAATGAGGAACTTATTAATACTAAGCTACAACTGCAGGGACGTTTGTCAGAGAGTCAATTCCAGGGATTTTGGAAAAAAAATGGACAAAAAAAACTTACCGTTTTGCAGGCTGAGATCAAAGAAAAAAAGCAAGATAAATTCCTCTGTGATAAACAGGATTTTGACACAGGAATGATTTTTGATTAGTTTAGTAAAAGAAAGTATTTTAAGAAGAGACAACCCTGTCGGGGGAGATCTGAATATTGGACCACAGACTCTGACTCTAGTATCTCTGATGAAACGGGATTAGGAGGTAATCGTCTCCCCTCCGTAGAGAACAGCCGTGCCCCTTTAGAAGTCGCACCAGAAGGGGGAGAGGCAGGAGACGGAGGGAAAAATCAACCGATAAGGAGATCAGTTCGGAGAAGGAAACAAGTCTCCTGGAGAAAGTAGCTGACCCCCATCCATCTAATACTTATGTAGTATTTCATCTAATGAGTGTGTATTTGAGGATATAGTAGTGAATTTGACTGATCATGTTTTTTCATCCGATTGTTTATCTGTCTTGAATAAGGGTCTAGGATTTAGCTTAGTTGAACATTTTGACCCGGTGACATTTGAGATCGACATGTTCAAAGCTTCACGTAAACTGAATTTGCATAGGATATATTGTAATATGGAAGCTAAAGGTAAAGGAATTAAGAAAGAAGGAGAAATACCTACTAGACCTGTACCCTTGGGTTTCAGTATAGACACTGAGTATGATGATTTAGAGAAGGAGTGTCTAGAATTTTTAGCTAGTTTTGAAGCACAATCGAGTGAGACTGAGAGTGCAACAGAGGAGGTGTTTTCTGGAGGCACACGTTCCAGTTTTTATCCCCCCTTGCCCGCTGGTAGTAGTATTGATATTTTTTGTCATCAAGTTATTAAAGGGTTATTCTCATTTTAGACAATGGGGGCATATCGCTAGGATATGCCCCCATTGTCTTATAGGTGCGGGTCCCACCGCTGGGACCCGCACCTATATCCAGAACGGAGCCTCCGAAATGAATGAGGGCGCACTGCGCATGCGCAGCCGCCCTCCATTCATTTCTATGGGGCCGCCGAAAATAGCCGAGCGCTGGCTCGGCTACTTCCGTCGGCTCCATAGAAATGAATGGGAGCGCACCGCGCATGCACGGCCCGGCTCCCATTCATTTCTATGAGCGGCGCGGGGAGCCGCGCCTGGTGGTGGCCGGACCCCAGGAAAACCTGGGGTCCTCCAGGCGCAGCGCTCCCCGCTCCGTTCTGGAGATAGGTGCGGGTCCCAGCGGTGGGACCCGCACCTATAAGACAATGGGGGCATATCCTAGCGATATGCCCCCATTGTCTGAAATGAGAATACCCCTTTAAGGAAGTAAAAGCCATTGTTTATCCATGCATTGATTTTAATATCACTGCTGGTGAGAAACAAGCTCTTAAATGGCTCCAATCGTGTGATGACATTGTTGTGAAAACAGCGGACAAGGGGGGCAATGTGGTTATTATGAACAGAGATTATAATATTTCGGAAGCCACTAGACAATTGGAAGATGTTGAAGTGTATGAAAAATTGCTAACTGATCCTGTTGTTGCCACTCAGAAGGATTTATGTGTTTTTTTGGAGAAATTTGTTAATTTAGATTTCATCCCTAGCAAATTGGCCGAGAAATTAGTACCATTAACTCCCACTAAACCTTCGTGGTATTTTTTGCCTAAAGTGCACAAGTCACTGAGCCGACCCCCTGGTCACCCCATTGTGGCAGGTATCGGCTCGGTGACTGAGCCTTTGTCAAAGTACATAGATTTTTCTCCTTAGACCCCTATTGAAGGGCATACCTTCTTTCCTGCGTGACACAAACGACTTCCTTCTGGCCCTGAGAGATTTTCAGTGGCGGGAGGGATTTAGTTTGTTGTCCTTAGACGTTGAGAGCCTCTACACGAGAATTCCGCATGGAAAAGGGATTGAGGCAGTTATGGAGATCCTGGAGAATGTGGGCAAAAGTGCTAGATATAGGCAATTTGTGGGTGGATCTTTGGAATTTATTTTGTCCAATAACACATTTATGTTTGGCAATAAATGGTATAGACAACGGCACGGTACGGCGATGGGGACTCCCGTCTCTTGTACGTTTGCCAATTTGTATTTGGCTAGGTTCGAAGACAAATATCTGTATTCAGTGAATAACCTCTTTCTCAAATACATTGCATTGTTTTTACGATTCATTGATGACATATTTATAGTGTGGTCAGGATCCGAGGTGCAAGCCCAGCATTTTGTGGAGTACCTAAATGAGGTTAACAATATGAATATGAACTTCACTTATAGATATGGAGGTAATGAGATGGAATTTTTAGATGTGGCTGTCGTGGTTCAGGGCGACGAGTTGGTCATGGTTGGATATAGGAAGCCAACCGCGACCAACTCCTTGCTGCACTATGACAGCTTTCATCCGCATAGTGTGAAGAGATCGGTTCCGTATGAGCAATTTATCCGCCTAAGAAGGATCAATAGCACGAAAGAGAGATTTTATTCCCAGGCTTTAGATCTGAAGAATCGTTTGAGTAAGAGGGGTTATCCCATTGATATTTTGGAGAAGGCTATGGAAAAAGCCGCTACCTTCTCTCAGGATGATCTATTAAGAGGTAATAAGAAATATTTAAGGTCTGGAAGAACAGGGGATAATCGTTTTACTTTCTCTTTCAAATACAGTCCTATGTCTGATGTGATACGTAGAGCCATTTTGAATAATTGGTCGATTTTGGAGAAGGATAAAAGTTTGGGCAACTTGGTTGAGAAGAGACCTTTAGTCACCTTTAGGAGATGTCATACTATAAAAGATAAATTAGTCAGGAGTAAATTCATAGACAAAAAGAAGAAGACCTGGTTAGGGGAAAAATTACCGTCAGGGAACTTTAAATGTGGCAATTGTGCTTATTGCAAATATAATGCCCAATCCAAATACCTGAATTTTGGTGGAATTCAATTTAAGGTGAAGGATTTTATATCATGTAAGACAAAATATGTGGTATATCTGATTTTGTGCCGATGTGGCCGTTTTTATATAGGGAAGACGATTCGTTGCCTATATGAGCGTATCATTGTTCCATCTCTTCAGGAAAAGAACACATAGAAATACTGATAGAACACGTAAATACTGAACATGCTGGTGATGCGAGATGTTTGCAGTTCTCAGAGATTGAAGTGGTTAAAACACCAGATAGGGGAGGAGATAGGAATCGTGTCCTCTTGCAGAGAGAAGCAAAGTGGATAATGTGAACAGAAGCTATGGGTGCCTTGGGTCTAAATGATCACAATGATTTAAGTGTTTTTATAGGAGATTAAATTGTTATAATATTGATTTTGTAATATGTAATAATGTTTATTGATATTTGTTTTAAATTACCTGCAATATGTTGCTATTGGCTGTTTTGGCAATGATGTTGCATAAGAGGAGGGATTAATGTACCTACGTTATTGCGTAGCGGTTTGAGAAAGCGCAGGCAGCGCAAAACATCCGTCACCGCTGATCCTCGCATGTTGTAATGTGGCGTCTGCCCCCTCATCCTGTATTGTGAGTATTGCGAATAAAGTATACTCTGAACAGGAAAGAAGCTGGTGAGTGCCATCCATCGTACAGCGTATATTCGTTCTTTTTATTGGATATAAATAAAAATATACTAAACAAACAAGTAAGTTACAAAGCCCCGATAATAGTGCAATAGTACAGCTAGTAAATTCCAAAGACCCCGGCGCGTTTCCCCCAAACACAGTGGGTTCAACAGGGGGTAATACCAGAAAGACAACAAGAAAGAAGATACAAAAAATATAGAAGATACAAAAAATACATGGAGCTGGTGTATATACTTGCCCCGGCGATGATACATACAAGGTGAATGAGCCTCTGTTTACCAATGAGTAATGATAAGGGATGATGAAATACATTGGTGGTTAGGGGAAGCTCCTGTATTCAGAATATATTCTTATATCAAAAACATACCGGAGCCCGCGCACCCCGTCAAGGTCTCTCAAAGTAGTATTTTGGGGTACACATTTTTGATCGCTCCATATTACGCTTTTTGTGAGGTAACATAAAATGGCTGTTCTTGCACCATTTTTATTTTTTTGCAGAGTTCACCTGACTGACTTGACTGCGGCGAATCAATGGATGCCGTGTATCTGGACTTCTCCAAAGCATTTGACACGGTACCACATAAAAGGTTAGTATATAAAATGAGAATGCTTGGTCTGGGAGAAAATGTCTGTATGTGGGTAAGTAACTGGCTCAGTGATAGAAAACAGAGGGTGGTTATTAACGGTACACACTCAGATTGGGTCACTGTCACTAGTGGGGTACCACAGGGGTCTGTATTGGCCCCTATTCTCTTCAATATATTTATTAATGATCTTGTAGAAGGCTTGCACAGTAAAAGATCAATTTTTGCAGATGACACTAAACTGTGTAAAGTAATTAACACAGAAGAGGACAGTACACTGTTACAGATGGATCTGGATAGACTGGAGGCTTGGGCAGAGAAGTGGCAGATGAGGTTTAACACTGACAAATGTAAGGTTATGCATATGGGAAGGAATAATGCAAGTCACCAGTGCTTACTAAATGGTAAAGCATTGGGTAACTCTGACATGGAAAAGGACCTAGGAATTTTAGTGAACAGCAAACTAAGCTGTGGAAACCAGTGTCAGACAGCTGCTGCCAAGGCCAATAAGATAATGGGTTGCATCAAAAGAGGCATAGATGCCCGTGATGAGAACATAGTCCTGCCACTTTACAAATCACTAGTCAGACCACACATGGAGTACTGTGTACAGTTCTGGGCTCCTGTGAACAAGGCAGACATAGCAGAGCTGGAGAGGGTTCAGTGGAGGGCAACTAAAGTAATAACTGGAATGGGTGGACTACAGTATAAAAAGATTATAAAAATTAAGGTTATTCACTTTAGAAACAAGATGACTGAGGGGAGATCTAATAACTATGTATAAATATATCAGAGGTCAGTACAGAGATCTCTCCCATGAACTATTTATCCCCAGGACTGTGACTGTGACGAGGGGACATCCTCTGCGTCTGGAGTTAAGAAGGTTTGTACACAAACATAGAAGAGGATTCTTTACGGTAAGAGCAGTGAGACTATGGAACTCTCTGCCGGAGGAGGTGGTGATGGTAAGTTTACTAAAAGAGTTCAAGAAGGGCCTGGATGTATTTTTGGAGGGTAATAATATTACAGGTTATAGTTACTATAGAGGGGTTGTTGATCCAGGGAGTTATTCTGATTGCCTGACTGGAGTCGGGAAGGAATTTTTTTCCCCTAAAGTGGGGAAAATTGGCTTCTACCTCACAGGGGTTTTTTGCCTTCATCTGGATCAACTTGTAGGAAAACAGGCTGAACTGGATGGACAGATGTCTTTTTTCGGCCTTATAAACTATGTTACTATGTGTTATTTTTATAGAGCAGGTTGTTACGGACACGACTATACCAAATATGTCTATTTCTTTTTCAGTTTTAAATAATAAGGGCTCATGCACACAAGCAATTTGCGGTCCACAACACACGGCCACTGACAGTGGGGCCGCCGCATTTGGATCGCGGACCCATTCACCGTAAAAAAGTAGTGAATGGACTCAGAGGTCGCAATAACGCCTGTACAGCGCCCTGCAGCAGTGGAAGGCAGGAGTTGAAAAGGGGAGTGGCCGGCTCCCGGGGGATTGTAAAATAAGGAGAGCGGGGCACGCTGTGGAAGGACATCAGGAAGCATGGCGGTGCTGCGGAGGAGGTGAAGAGGACTCCTCAGAGGTAAAAAACAGCCCCAGACATTTATTATGATTATCACACACTGCACCACATACACCATACACTATACCACATGCACCATACACTACACCACATGTACCATACACTACACCACATGCACCATACACATCTCACACCGCACTCTCACACTGATGTATGTAGTGCAGTGTGTAGTGAATGCAGGCAGGCTATTATAGCCAAGTGGTAAAGTACAGGGTTAATACCAGTATATTGGACTGTACTTTATCACTTCGCTATAATTGTCTACTGTTATTTAGACTAGTTATGGTTCCACCGCATAAATCCCCACCTCCATTTATTTCTGTTTTTCTGCTCTGTTAGATGAGCAGAGCAACAAAAATAACAGAAGTGCTGGATTAGGCAGGTAAGGGTGGATTTTTGTCATATGTTCAACGTACACAAAAACCGTATACATTAACAGACGCCATACTGATGCCATACTGTGACGTCCATCACCATGAAGTTCCATTGTTAAAAAAAAAAAAAAGGATCCTCTTTTTGCAGAACTCTGCAGAATGGGAAAGTGTACCTTGTTTTTTTCCATCCTGCAAAGTTAAGCAAAAAAAACATGTAGTCTACTAAAACTCTAAAACTAGTATACTTTCTTTTTTACAATGGAATTCTGTGGTGACGGATGGCACAGTATGGTGTCTGTCTGAGACGTTTGTTAACATATATTTGTTTTTGTTTTTTTTGTACATTAAATGTATGACAAAAACATGATGTGAACCTGGCCTAACTGACAGGGAAGAAGCTGAACAGACCCCGCCAACTATGTTGGAGTCCGTTCAGTCTCCATTTACAAGCCTGTATTTTTACCAGACAAAAAACTCCTGCATACAAGGCATTTTTGTCCGGTCTGTCGACAGAATCTGCAACAGAGGCTCCAAATGCAGCCTCCAACGCAGATGTGAACAAGTGCAGGCTGATACATTTGAATGACCGCAACTTTCGTACTCCTCCTCGGGTAAAAATAGTCCTCAAAAATGGTCAGAGGAATATTTTTACTCTTCTGGAAAAAATGTAGCGCGACCTCTGCATGCACTACTTTTTTGCGGTGTGGAGGCACAGCCAGAACACCACGGGAGCCACAGGCCGACAACGGCCATGTGCATGAGCCCTTGAGCAATTTTTTTGCCAACTGTCTTGTATGGGGGCTTGCTTTTTGTAAGAACAGTTGACGTTTTAATTTGTACCATTTTTGGGTACATATGATTTTTTGATCTTTCAATATTACACTTTTTTGGGGGCAAGGTGGCGGGCCCCTGCATTGATCAGGCATACACAGCACCAGTGCCTGCCCGATCATCATGATGTACTAGTACATCAATTTGCAAGAAGTCACTTTAGTGGTCCTAGAAAAAAACGTAGTGGCCCAATGTTGTAAGCGGAGACAAACTAGCAGAAGGTGTGGCCAAGCCAAGTAGGCAGTTTTTTTGTGGGGCAATCTGTAGTTGATACCATACCATTGGAATATGCCCTTTTGATATTTTTTTATTCTTTTTTTCGGAGATAAAGCAAGAAAAAAGGTAAATCCGCAGTTTGTGAGTCTTTTTCCATTATAAAGTTCACCATACTGAATAAATACATTTATATTTTAATTGTATGGGCATTCTGTGCCCAACATTGACAATTATCTTTATTTTTTATTGTTTATTTTTGTTATTAATAGGTGGAAATTAGAGATGAGTGAGCACTAAAATGCTCGGGTGCTCGTTATTCGAGACAAACTTTTCCCGATGCTCGGGTGCTCGTTTCCAGTAACAAACCCCATTGAAGTCAATGGGAGACTCGAGCATTTTTGCAGAGGACCAAGGCTCTGCCTAGGGAAGGCTGGGTGAAAATCTGGAAACCTGAGAAAATGATGGAAACACCACGGGAATGGACAGGAAACAGCAGAGGCAGCATGCATGGATGCCTCTGAGGCTGCCTAATCCCACCATTACCCCAAATTCTCCTGCAACAACCTGGTGGTTACCCTCATGGCAATTGTGCTCACCCAGACCAAGAAAGGCGAGGCACATGCCCATCACATGTTAGGGAAGCACCCAACTAGGTGCAACGAAGGTCCATCACCCATGCCCATGCTGGCACTGCTCTCCTATCCCCAGCCACACGATGCAGGCATAAGCCTGACACAGCATGGCGGTGACACCAACAAGTGACCAAGTTAGATGAGGTAGCAGGTGAGCCACCCAAAAATTTAGCCTGATGCAGCATGGCGGTGACAACAGAGTGACCGAGTGACAGTGCGGGAGCAGGCGAACCACAAACATTTTTCGTGGCCCTGTATGGCGGCGGTGACAACAGAGTGAGTATGCGGTAGCTGGTGAAGCACCCAAAAATTTAGCCTGACACAGCATGGCGGTTACACCACCAATGACTTTGACTGAGAATGCAGTGAAATGGCTTTTGTTAAACCTCCAAAAATTACACATAAAGTCGACCCTGAGAAAAAATTTTTTTTTAAATGTCGGTACTTGCGCCTCCTGAAAAATAGTTTTGGACTGTCTGACGCTCCTGAAACATTGTTTTACACTGTCTGTAGTTGACACTGCGAAAAAATCGTTTGGAGAGAGGGCCTGTAGGTGGCCCTCCGGAAAAATTGTTTAGAGAGAGGGCCTGTAGGTGGACCTCTGAAAAAATTGTTTAGAGAGAGGGCCTGTAGGTGGACCTCCGGAAAAATTGTTTAGAGAGAGGGACTGTGGGTGGACCTCCGGAAAAATTGTTTGGAGAGAGGGCCTGTAGGGGGCCCTCCGGAAAAATTGTTTAGAGAGAGGGCCCTGTGGGTGGACCTCCGGAAAAATTGTTTAGAGAGAGGGCCTGTAGGTGGACCTCCGGAAAAATTGTGGTAAAAGAGTGCCAATTGGCCCTCTAAAAAATTGCGTTTTTTGGGTCAGCGTTAGGTAAAGACGACAAGGAGGAGGAGGAGTAGAGAGGAGGAATCGGATACATAAGTAATGTTAATCTTTAGCTGCTTTCCCCCGGAGGAGATTTGAATTCCGGTGAAATCCAGGCTTTGTTCATTTTAATAAGCGTCAGCCTGTCAGTTGACAGGCGTGTATGCTTATCGGTGATGACGCCACCAGCTGCACTGAATACCCGCTCTGACAACACGCTAGCGGCAGGGCAGGCCAGCACCTCCAAGGCGTACAGCTCCAGTTCAGGCCACGTGTCCAGCTTTGAAACCCAGTAGTTGTATGGAGCAGAGTGATCGGTCCGGACGTTGGTATGGTCAGCTAGGTATTCCCTCACCATCTTTCTGTAAAGCTCACCACTACTCTGCCTAGACTGGGGACAGGTGACAGTGTCTTGCTGGGGTGACATAAAACTGGCAAAGGCCTTGGAGAGCGTTCCCCTGCCAGTGCTGGACAAGCTGCCTGCTCGCCTCCTCTCCCCCGCTACTTGGCCCACAGAACCACGCCCTCTGCCTCTAGCGGCGTCAGATGGGAAGGATTGTTTCAGCTTGTGCACTAGGGCCTGTTGATATTGATTCACTCTCATACTCCTTTCCTCTACAGGGATGAGAGTGGAAAGGTTCTGCTTGTACCGTGGGTCCAGGAGACTGAACACCCAGTAATCGGTGTTTGAAAAAATTCTTCTAACACGAGGGTCACGGGATAGGCAGCCTAACATGAAGTCTGCCATGTGCGCCAGAGTCCCAACACGCAAGAATTCCCTCTCCTCCCTGGCCTGACTCTCCCTTTCCTCCTCCTCCTCTTCAGCCCATACACGCTCAAGAGTTAAGAAGGACTGAGCATTGGTACCCTCTTCTGTCTCGCCGACATTCTTCTCCTCCTCATCCTCCTCCTCCGATACGCGCTGAGAAACAGACCGGAGGCTGCTCTGGCTATCAAGCGACGTATCTTCCTCCACCGTCTCTTGTGACAAGCGCAAAGCTTCCGACTTCATGCTGAGCAGTGAGTTTTTCAACAGGCAAAGCAGCGGGATGGTGAGGCTGATAATGGCGGCATCGCCACTGACCAACTGTGTTGACTCCTCAAAGTTGGTCAACACCTGGCAGATATCAGACATCCACATCCACTCCTCATTGTAGACTTGAGGAATCTGAGTGACCTGACTACCAGTTCTGGTGGAAGTTGACATCTGGCAGTCTACAATCGCTAAACTCTGGATAACATGTTTAATGTTGAATTCCATCTTGTGGGCATGTCGCACAACAGTCGGTGAGCGGGCAGTTGTAGGCGGCGTTGCGCTGCCCTGAGAGTGGCAGCATCTGTGGTCGACTTGCGGAAATGAGCACAGATGCGGCGCACCTTGGTGAGCAAATCAGACAGATTGGGGTATGTCTTGAGGAACCGCTGAACTATTAGATTGAACACGTGGGCCAGGCATGGCACATGTGTCAGTCTGCCAAGTTGCAGAGCCGCCACCAGGTTATGCCCGTTGTCACACACAACCATGCCTGGCTCGAGGTTCAGCGGTGCCAGCCACAGATTGGCTGCTCAAAGTTGGTCAACACCTGGCAGATATCAGACATCCACGTCCACTCCTCATTGTAGACTTGAGGAATCTGAGTGACCTGACTACCAGTTCTGGTGGAAGTTGACATCTGGCAGTCTACAATCGCTCTGCGCTGCTGGTAAACTCTGGATAACATGTTTAATGTTGAATTCCATCTTGTGGGCACGTCGCACAACAGTCGGTGAGCGGGAAGTTGTAGGTGGCGCTGCGCTGAGAGTGGCAGCATCTGTGGTTGACTTGCGGAAATGTGCACAGATGCGGCGCACCTTGGTGAGCAAATCAGACAGATTGGGGTATGTCTTGAGGAACCGCTGAACTATGAGATTAATATATAGGTAGATAAGTTAGAGCAAAATTACGTATGTTATTACGTACCGTGCAGTATGGAGCAATTACACTGAAACTATTAGATTAGGCAGACTTGGTCTGCTTAAGTGCAACCCAGAAAAATGTCGCACTCAGATTTTTCTAATGTAGCTGTATCAGTGAGAGCAAAAGACCTTTTTTAATTACGTGACGTACAGAATGGGTCACCTGGACAGAAAATACGGATTGTGCTTTGTATATAGGTGGATAAGTTAGAGCAAAATTACGTATTTTATTATGTACCGTGCAGTATGGAGCAATTACACTGAAACTATGAGATTAGGCAGACTTGGTCTGCTTAAGTGCAACCCAGACAAATGTCGCACAGAGATTTTTCTAATGTAGCTGTATCAGTGAGAGCAAAAGACCTTTTTTAATTACGTGACGTACAGTATGGGTCACCTGGACAGACAATACGGATTGTGGTTTGTGGTGACTGGACAGCTGAACTGTGACACACAGAATGGTTCCACATAGCTGTATGAAATGGATTTGTATCACTGAGATAAAACAATAATAAAAAAATTGTTATATATGGCGATAGCTGCACTACTAGTGGCAGCCAGGAGACAAAAAAAATGTCTTGTAGCCCTTAGAAGGGCTGTTGGGTTCTTTTGAGATCACTCCTGCCTAACAGAGAACTAAATCCAGGCCCTAACACTCTCCCTGAAACGCAGCAGATCTGTCCCTAACGACATCCAGGCAGCGACTGAGCCGAGCACCGCGGGCAGTCACTAGTATATTCCAGGGTCACCTGATCAGGCCAGCCAACCCCTGCTATCGACATGTAAGGGCCCCACGTGATGCTGGGTGTACCGCAGAGTCTCCTGGCTTGTGATTGGCTGAGTTTATAGCCGCCAAAAATTCAAACTGCGGGAGATGCCATTTCCTCGAGCATGGCGAGATACTCGTCCGAGCAGCGAGCACTTACGAGTACCCTAATACTCGAACGAGCACCAAGCTCGGACGAGCATGCTCGCTTATCTCTAGTGGAAATGATTTGAATTTTTAGATTTTTTTTTATAGTTTTAAAAAAAATAATTCTTTTCACTTATTTTAAAAACTCCCGCAAAATTTTTTGCATTATATAATCTGTAGTGAATGTAATCACAGACTGTAATTGAGAGTTATCCACTCTCTTCTTATTGTAGCTGGGTCATGTGACCAACTACCTGACCTCCAACTGACCCAGGACAGGAAGCCAGTTACTGCTCTATTCAGTCCTATGAGACTGAAAGTGAGTCTCCCATAGGAATGCATAGAGAATTAGACTTCCTGTCCACACATAAGGTGCTGTGTGAGTTGGTGGGTCTGATTCCTAGTCACATGACACAGATGAGAAACGTCAGGGAGATATAACTGAAAAATACAGCCACTGGTAAGAAAATTACATTCACATTTCTAGCAGGACATGGAATAAATTTTTTTTGCAGGAGTTCTTCTTTAAGTCAACCTAGGGGACTTTAACATGTGACTGTACATGTATAGCGGAGGTCAGAAAGGGGTTAAAATAAAAGTCATTCCCTCATGTGTAACCGGAGTTAAATTTATGTCTCATTTTAGTGTAAGACCATATACTATATAATATAGATATATGGTATATGTGTATATATATTAATTCATATTAGTGGGTTTTCTTTTTATACTTTCAATATATATACTTATGTAGTGGCGTGGGAGACAGGTGACCTCTGTGACCTCGGACTGAGAATATTTAGGTTAGGGTCTGTCTACAGTCATATGGGAATGTTTCTCTCATATGGCTGCGGCTGGGGGTCTAACATAAATATTCTCCTATTTCTCGAGAAACGATAATTGGCTTAGCATATCAGTTACTCAGGGGGTAATTATGTTGTGCCAATGTCGACTCACTGTATTTTTCCCAGATGGTGTACATAAATATTCTCCAGATACTGAGAAGGGTTATGGGGGGTATATTTATGTAATGTAAACCAACCCTTTATAGGTACCAGATGTGGACATTGTCACCATTAGTTATTCACACGCTCGTCCCCCCCCCCCTCTTCGACAAGGGAGGGGGTGGAGTGACGCTTCGTTTAGCCTCATCCTGGGACAACTACACCGGTTTGTGTCCAGGACCAGATTGCTGATTTGCTACTATCCTCACCTAGGCTGCATTTGAAGCAGACGGGGCTCCCTAGGTTCATCATTTCCATATTTACACGAAGCTAAGTATAATAAACTTTATTACTTTATTTTTAATCAATTATTGTTTGTGTCTGGGTCTTCAGTATACTGTATTCATAACCAAGAAAGAGCTCATTTGCATACATTTGGTGTCAGAAGTGGGATCTTGGATACTGTATACTGACCCTTGCATAATTATTATTTTAAAGTATTATTGTTAAGGACTAGTTACTAATATTGAGTTAGTTGTGTATGTTTGTGCCTAGTACCTAATTATCTGTTGGAGGTTGGGCTATAACATAGGTTCAGGTAGAGAGTTAAGATATTGTGACTAGGATAGAATGGCATTTTCATTGTTTAAAGGGGGAAAGAATCAGCACACGGGTCCATTACCTTCTTGGGTGCTTAGCTCCGGCCCCGGGGCCCAATCGCCCGTGAGTGCAACAAATATGTTGCTCTCCAGTGCTTGGCTGACCCCTGTCAAGCAGCTGTGGGTTTGGATTTGTCCCGGTATAACCCTTCTGAGCAAAAAGCGGCAGCAAGTGTGGGATGGATTTGCGTGCAGGCTCTTAGGTATGGACATACTTAAGGGACAGACTATACATACAATGTCTGGGATTTATGCTTTTGGTACCTCAATCCATTGTTTTTCTATCTCTGCAGTCAAACCCATTGTGCGTGGCCATGCTAAGTGGACCCCAGTGTACATCCCTCCGCCCGACAAACCAGTATACCTGAAACAATACCGCATCCCTGGTGGACACAAAGACATCTCAGATACCATCCAAGCATTGCTTACTTCAGGAGCTGTCAGACCTGCAACCAGCGCGTACAATGCCCCCGTGTGGCCAATTAAAAAAGATGACGGGACTTACCGGATGACCATCGATTATCGCGGGCTTAACAAGGTGGCCCCACCTTTGGCATCAGCAGTTCCAGACATGGTCTCTGTTGTGGAACACATCACACAGACTGCAGGCGAATGGCATGCCATATTGGACTTAGCTAATGCATTCTTTTCCATCAGCATCGCAGAGGAGTCCCAGGACCAGTTTGCCTTCACCTGGGACGGACGACAGTATACATTGACTGTGGTGCCACAAGGATATCTGCATTCTCCTACCATTTGTCATGGACTGGTAGCTAGAGACTTAAAAAATGTTACCTGCATTGACTTGTACTCTGTACCATTACATCGATGACATCATGATTTCAGGGGCTACCAAAGAGGATGTTGCTAAGGACTTAGAGACTGTTCTCAAACACATGCAACACCGAGGGTGGGCAATAAACCCAAATAAAGTGCAGGGACCTGCACAAGTGAAATTTCTTGGCATGATATGGACTGGGCCACAAAAAGTCATCCCAGAACCAGTCCTAGACACCATTGCTAATTTGAAAGCTCCTTCATCTGTGAAAGAGGCACAAAGCATTCTGGGTGTGCTAGGATTTTGGTGATCATTTGTGCCCCATCTTGGACTGATCTTGCGACCGATCTACAACATCACAAGAAAGAAAGCCGTATTTACCTGGGGACCTGATCAAGATGGAGCTTTGGAACAAGCTAAAGCTGCTGTAAGAGCCCATAATGCCCTAGGTCCCCTTCTGCCTGATCAACCGTTTTTCCTAGATGTGACAGTAACTGAACATGGAATGTCTTGGGGTTTGTGGCAGAAAGCTGCAGCAGCCAGTACTCACAAAACACCTATTGGGTTCTGGTCTAAGCAGTTTTCACCTGCCCAGAGAAAGTACAGCCCCTTGGAGAAAGAACTGTTAGCTGCCTACACTGCTTTGCAGCATGTGGAACCTACCACAAAACAACAACCTGTAACTATAAGGACTGATCTACCTATTGCAGGGTGGGTTCGACAAGAAGGACTTGGTGCTCGAACAGCGGTGGCTCAAAAGCCAACTCTACAGAAGTGGAAATGGTACCTGAGTGAGCGGGGTGGACTGTCAACTCAGGAGCCATTACTCATTAGTCAGCAGCTGGCAGGCCATGTAACGTTTGAAGCAACAGAGGAAGAACAGCCAGTCTTGCAAATCGGTGGGGGACCCTGCCATGAGGCCCCTCCATGGGAGCAACTTACTCCAGAAGAAAGACAGCAAGCTTGGTTCACAGATGGATCTGCTACTATTACTAGCCAAGGCCATGTATGGGTAGCAGCAGCATATCAACCTGTCACTGAAACCATTCTTCATCAAACAGGAGAAGGCGGATCCAGTCAGTATGCAGAATTACAGGCTGCGAGAATGGTGATAGAGGAAACTAAAGGATCGATCATCATCTACACTGACAGTTGGGCTGTCTTCAAAGGTTTGACTGCATGGATGGCTACATGGCAGAAAGATGGCTGGGCAGTGAACGGTAAAGAGATCTGGGGTGGCCCCAGTTTGTGGACATTTGTGTGGGAACAGGCCCCTAAAAGATCTATTCGTGTAGGGCATGTTAATGCACATAAGGACGAACCTAACAATCAATTAACTGATGACACATGTTTTGTCCCTTGAAGAGGCTACAGAATTACAGTGTCTGGGGGATTGGGCCCATGCACAATGTGGACACAGAAGTGCAGAAGGAACATATCAGTGGGCACAAAAGAAAGGAATTCCCATCACATTGATACAAGCTAAAGACATTGTAGCTAAGTGTCCTATATGCCAGGCTGTGAAGAAACGAACCACTCTAAAAAAAGAGCCAGGACACATCTACCGAGGCAAACAGCCTGGACAAGTGTGGCAAGTTGATTTCATCGGACCCCTGCCGGCTGGTAGGGGAAATGTCAAGTATGCTGCTACAGCTGTCGACACCTTCTCTGGTGTGCTTGTGGTTCAGCCTACCACATCAGCTGATCAAGCTACTACATTGAAACTATTGACTTTATTGACTATGTACTATGGGACACCAGTCGAAATACAATCTGACAATGGATCCCATTTTACTGGAAGAAAAATCAAAGACTGGGCGGAGGAAAATGATGTATTCTGGGTGTGGCACATTGCTTACTATCCCCAAGCAGCAGGCCTCATTGAATGCATGAACGGTTTGCTAAAAGAACAAATACGAAAACTTACACCCACACACACACTGCGGGGATGGGATAGGGTGTTAGCTCAGGCCACCCAGTTACTGAATTAGAGGGTGGTGGGAGGTTCTACTCCAATTCAACGCATGTTAGGACAGGGACAGGACCGAACACTTCCTCCTTTGATAGTGACAGCCAGGAAAACATTGACCACGACGACTGACACAACACAAATTCCCGTCAGGGCACATGAAGGAAAGAAGTTTGGGGATCCCCCATGGGTGGGGGGAGGAGACAAGGAGTTGCCCCCATGTGGATATTTGATTCCCACTGGTATTTTGAAGGTTGAGGGAAACAATCATCTGTACTTTAAACCAACAGGTTCTCTAGCTGAATGGTGTGATTGGGTGGAGGAAGCCAAGAAAAATGATCTAGGAGAATACTGTGTGGAAATTGTTCCCTTGAAGCGGGGTAGATTGGTTAAGGAAGAAAAAGTAGGTGATTTGATATTGGTTCCGAAGAAATTGAAGGTGAAAGTGCAGGTGCAAACCATGGAGACAGGTACCAAAGTGTGGATAGCTCCAAGTGTAGCTGACAAGAGAGTGCAACCGAAAGTAGGGGAAGTGATAGCGAAAGGACAGGGAAATACATATTTTGTGTTGTATGAAGGTACTGTTTCTCCTGTTTATCTTCCTTCTTACAGATTGATCCCAATCTTGTACTGAAGATGACGGCTCTGATGATGGGGGTGCTGACGTTGATGGTCCTTAAAGACACCAGAGGAGATGAGCTCCATGACAAACTGAAGAATTCATGGGATAATCGGTTCCTCCGGATGCATGGATCTATTGCTGGGAGAGCCATGTTAACCAATTGTTGGCTCTGTTCCCATTCACTTATGAACATTAAACTCAGCCTCAGATGCCCACCTTCAGAAGGATGTTTGTACGGAGGACGCATACGGATGAACCTTCATGATAGAGACTGGCAATTTAACACCTTGTTTAATGGTGACATTAATAATGCACAGGAAAATGATACTGTACGAAGTAATTGTAGTAGCATTGTAATATATTGCTGTGTATGTATTATTTTTGTATGTATTACTAAATGTACTAGGAATACTGTGCCAGCTCTCCCCTTAAGAACTGTTACACTAAAATGAGCCAAGGGTGGAGTGTAACCGGAGTTAAATTTATGTCTCATTTTAGTGTAAGACCATATACTATATAATATAGATATATGGTATATGTGTATATATATTAATTCATATTAGTGGGTTTTCTTTTTATACTTTCAATATATATACTTATGTAGCGGCGTGGGAGACAGGTGACCTCTGTGACCTCGGACTGAGAATATTTAGGTTAGGGTCTGTCTACAGTCATATGGGAATGTTTCTCTCATATGGCTGCGGCTGGGGGTCTAACATAAATATTCTCCTATTTCTCGAGAAACGATAATTGGCTTAGCATATCAGTTACTCAGGGGGTAATTATGTTGTGCCAATGTCGACTCACTGTATTTTTCCCAGATGGTGTACATAAATATTCTCCAGATACTGAGAAGGGTTATGGGGGGTATATTTATGTAATGTAAACCAACCCTTTATAGGTACCAGATGTGGACATTGTCACCATTAGTTATTCACACGCTCGTCCCCCCCCCTCCCTCTTCGACAAGGGAGGGGGTGGAGTGACGCTAAGACCCATAAAGGTCTCATTCAGACCACTTCGTTTAGCCTCATCCTGG
>ONZH01004658.1:0-19985 GCA_900303285.1 Rhinella marina | reverse complement strand
GCTTCTCCCTCGTCGCAGCCCTCTGGCTCTGTCAACAGCTTGTGGTGCTGATGTCGCCTCACAGTCTGAACCACTGCCTCCAGTTGCCTCATCCACCCAAGTAGGATCTGTCCCCTCATCATCCCCCAGGTCTTCATCAGAGTCCATAGTGACTTCCCTGACAACTACCTCCGACAACAGTGTCTCGTCATCATCTTCCACCAGCTCCCCAGATGCCACTGCTAACTCCCCACTCTCATAACCCGGAGACTGCAAAAGGTCTGAGAATCAGGGCATAGCAGCTCGTCCACTGGCACATCAGGGAAGTGGTGGCTGAAGAGTTCCATGGACAAATTTTGTCCGTGGGACATACCCCTAGAGGGTTCTGGCTGGGGAGAAGGAGGGCGAGTTGGAGGACAGACACCCTGGCTCAGAGAAGTCGACTGGCTGGATGAGGGGGGGCAGACGAAAACGTGGCTGGACGTGCTCTCTGCAATCCACTTAACCACCTCCTGTTGTTGTTTGGGGTCTGTCAGAGTTGTAGGACGCTGCCCTACCAACTTCTGGAGTTGATCAGGCACCCTGACCTTATGTGGTTCCACTGTACCCACAGCAGCAGGCACTGTGTCACCACACACACCACGGTCATCACCGCTGACCACAGCACCACCACCACCACGATTCCCACCTCTCCCTCCTCGACCACCTCTTCCACCTCTCCCAGCTCTTCCCCCTCTCCCCCTGACCCTGGGGTTCTCCATGTTCACAGTAGCAGTATTATATTATTATAATTGTAAAGATTCAATACGGAATCTATAGACTGTGAGGTATATAGAAGGCTGATGAAATATATACCCTTGTCGCAGCACCGTGTATTACAGAGAGCACTAAAATGCACTGGCCAATATAGATATATTGATATCTAGGTAAAATTATCTTCAGATCTATCAAGAAATAGCACGCAGTATTTGTATATCACACTGGAATCTACAGATCAATACGGAATCTATAGACTGTGAGGTATATAAAAGGCTGATGAAATATATTCCCTTGTCGCAGCACCGTGTATTACAGAGAGCACTAAAATGCACTGGCCAATATAGATATATTGATATCTAGGTAAAATTATCTTCAGATCTATCAAGAAATAGCACGCAGTATTTGTATATCACACTGGAATCTACAGATCAATACGGAATCTATAGACTGTGAGGTATATAGAAGGCTGATGTAATATATTCCCTTCTCTCAGCACAGTCATGCACAGGAATATATCTGTTTAGAGATGTATAGTTTGAGCTATGTGGATGGACAAGGTGTACCAGGCACAGCTCTGCACAGAATACAGGCTTACAGCATATACTGTATACTGTTCTTCACAGAATTAATTAGTCTTTAAGAAGACTTTTGGGGCTTCCTATCCTGCACAGAATACAGGCTTACAGCATATACTGTGTACTGTTCTTCAGAGAATAAATAGTCTTTAAAAAGACTGTTGGGGCTTCCTAACCTAACTCCTAACTCCTAACTCCTTGCTGCACACACTACACTAGCTAACACTGTCTCTCTCTTCTCCTTCCAAAAGCACAATGAGGCTGGTGCTGCAGGTCCCTACCTTATGTAAAGTAAGGTCACATGTTACTGCCACCCAATCACTGCTGGGGAGGTATAGGGGCTGGTACATCACAGCAGGCGTTCCCACAGCCTTCCCTTTCATGCTGATTGGCTGAAAAAAGCAGGCATTTAAAACGGGCAGTGACTCACGGATATTCACGAGTCCGCGCTGCCTCGGTATCACGAGCTGAGCCGAAGCAGGCAATATTCGTGCGAATCACGAATATTGCCGCTTCGATTCGCTCATCACTAGACGTATACGATTTTAAACTGAGAAGAATCGATACCACACATGCCCCACTAGTTCGAGCTCAATGTTGACAGCCGTACCAGTTGATGCCAAATTTTTAAGTGGGGGTTCCACCACTACCAGCCTAACCACCACCAGCATTCGCAGGTATACGAGTGCTAAACACTATGGAACCAAGGCCGTCCGTTCCCCTCATGCGGGTCCCACCACTGCTCCTTCCCCTGTGTCACTCGCTGCCTCTGCGAGTCAACCCCCAGCCCAGGACCCCGGCACGAGCGCCTCCCGCCGTAAAACCACTCCTTCGCCTCCATGATCCTCCACGCTGTCCACCAATGTGTCCCTGCGCAACGTTCAGCTGTCATTACAGCAGACGTTGGAGCGCAAGCAGAAAAAAGTTCAGCCCACCTACATGCACAAGCCCTCAACGTCCACATACAGGGCCACGCTAAATTTTTAATGTGCTCTACCTGCTACCGTTGTGTAGCTCGGTCAATGTTTTGTCGCAGCCATACAGGGCCACGCTAAATTTTTAATGTGCTCTACCTGCTACCGTCGTGTAGCTCGGTCACTCTGACCGAGTCTGACCCTGGGGCCGCTCATGTACTGCCCACTTGGAGGATTGCGGGGCCTACCTCGTTCACGGTTTCTCAGAATTACTATGCCACTTCCTCCAACCCCTCCTCCTACACCTTCGAATTACCATCCGTGCTTCACCTCCTGCTACCTCAGTCTAACTCGGTCACTCTGTTGTCACCGCCATGCTGCTTCAGGCTAAATTTTTGGGTGGCTCACCTGCTACCTCATCTAACTTGGTCACTTGTTGGTGTCACCGCCATGCTGTGTCAGGCTTATGCCTGCATCGTGTGGCTGGGGATAGGAGAGCAGTGCCAGCATGGGCATGGGTGATGGACCTTCGTTGCACCTAGTTGGGTGCTTCCCTATATATTCCCACCATGCCAGCCATGGGTTGTACATAAACTAATAACAGGAAAAACAAAAAAAATGAGAAAACTATTTTACAGGAGGGTCAACCGCAGACACTCCAAAACAATTTTACATGAGGGAGTGTCTCCCCATCTGCCATCGTGTTCGGTCAGGCTGTCAGTAGGTACACCACCTCTGTCGTCCGCAGAAGCGGCCACTATTAGGAAGGCCACGGCAAGAACATCCCCTTTTCAATTGAGAACAAGTGGAGAATTGTAGGAGGATGACACTTTTCTTCGGCAGTGGATTCACCTTCCCCTTTATCATTGCCAGACAACAGTTGGTGAAAAAGTAATTGGCAATGATGAAGAAAATGTAACGGTGCAGTGGACCGTCTGTGATGCAAAACCTATATATTCCCACCATTCAGCCATAGGTTGTACATAAACTAATAACAGGAAAAACAAAAATAATGAGAAAACTATTTTACAGGAGGGTCAACCGCAGACACTCCAAAACAATTTTACATGAGGGAGTGTCTCCCGGTCTGCCATCGTGTTCGGTCAGGCTGTCAGTAGGTACACCACCTCTGTCGTCCGCAGAAGCGGCCACTATGAGGAAGGCCACGGCAAGAACATCCCCTTTTCAATTGAGAGCAAGTGTAGAATTGTAGGAGGATGACACTTTTCTTCCGCAGTGGATTCACCTTCCCCTTTTTCATTGCCAGACAACAGTTGGTGAAAAAGTAATTGGCAATGATGAAGAAAATGTAATGGTGCAGTGGACCGTCTGTGACGCAAAACCTATGTATTCCCACCATGCCAGCCATGGGTTGTACATTAACTAATAACAGGGAAAACAAAAAAATATTTTACAGGAGGGTCAACTACAGACACTCCTAAACAATTTTTTAGGAGGGTCAACTTCGGACACTCCAAAACAAATTTTTGGGAGGCTCACCTACAGATATTTGACTGCTACCTCAATCTAACTTGGTCACTTGTTGGTGTCACTACGCCGTCACCATGCTGTGTCAGGCTTATGCCTGCGTCGTGGGGCGGGGGATAGCACAGCAGTGCCAGCATGAGCAGTGGTGTCACCTGCAGGCGGTGATGGACCTTCGTTGCACCTAGTTGGGTGCTTCCCTAACATGTGATGGGCATGTGCCTCGCCTTTCTTGGTCTGGGTGAGCACAATTGCCATGAGGGTAACCACCAGGCTGTTGCAGGAGAATTAGGGGTAATGGTGGGATTAGGCAGCCTCAGAGGCATCCATGCATGCTGCCCCTGCTGTTTCCTGTCCATTTCCGTGGTGTTTCCATCATTTTCTGAGGTTTCCAGGTTTTCACCCAGCCTTCCCTAGGCAGAGCCTTGGTCCCCTGCAAAAATGCTCGAGTCTCCCATTGACTTCAATGGGGTTCGTTACTCGAAACGAGCACCCGAACATCGGGAAAAGTTCGACTCGAATAACGAGCACCCAAGCATTTTAGTGCTTGCTCATCTCTAGTGTCAACCTTAAATTTGGGACAGTTTGATGGGCAGCAGCGCGTCAACCTTAAATTTGGGACAGTTTGATGAGCAGCAGCGTGTCAACCTTAAATTTGGGACAGTTTGATGGGCAGCAGCGCGTCAACCTTAAATTTGGGACAGTTTGATGAGCAGCAGCGTGTCACCCATAAATTTTTTTTAACGTCTGCTCGGCAGCAGCATGTCAACCTTAAATTTGGGACAGTTTGATGGGCAGCAGCGTGTCAACCTTAAATTTGGGACAGTTTGATGGGCAGCAGCGCGTCAACCTTAAATTTGGGACAGTTTGATGAGCAGCAGCGTGTCACCTGTAAATTTTTTTTAATGTGAGCTCGGCATCAGCATGTCAACCTTAAATTTGGGACAGTTTGATGAGCAGCAGCGTGTCACCAGTAAAAAAATTTTAACGTCAGCTCGGCAGCAGCGTGTCAACCTTAAATTTGGGACAGTTTGATGGGCAGCAGCGTGTCAACCTTAAATTTGGGACAGTTTGATGGGCAGCAGCGTGTCACCCGTAAAAAAATTTTAACGGCAGCTCGGCAGCAGCGTGTCAACCTTATATTTGGGACAGTTTGATGGGCAGCAGCGTGTCAACCTTAAATTTGGGACAGTTTGATCGGCAGCAGCACGTCAAACTTAAATTTGGGACAGTTTGATGAGCAGCAGCGTGTCACCCGCAATTTTTTTGGACCTTCTGCTTGGCAGCAGCGTGTCAACCTTAAATTTGGGAC
Source organism: Rhinella marina (assembly GCA_900303285.1). NCBI lineage: Eukaryota > Metazoa > Chordata > Amphibia > Anura > Bufonidae > Rhinella > Rhinella marina. Next base: position 14,961 of record ONZH01004658.1, on the reverse strand, counting down.
AGTTTGATGGGCAGCAGTGTGTCAACCTTAAATTTGGGACAGTTTGATGGGCAGCAGCGTGTCAACCTTAAATTTGGGACAGCTTGATGGGCAGCAGCATGTCAAACTTAAATTTGGGACAGTTTGATGAGCAGCAGCATGTCACCCGTAAATGTTTTTTAACGTCTGCTCGGCAGCAGCGAGTCAACCTTAAATCTGGGACAGTTTGATGAGCAGCAGCGTGTCACCCGTAAATTTTTTTTAATGTGAGCTCGGCATCAGCATATCAACCTTAAATTTGGGACAGTTTGATGGGCAGCAGCGTGTCATTCTTAAATTTGGAACAGTTTGATGGGCAGCAGCGTGTCAACCTTAAATTTGGGACAGTTTGATGGGCAGCAGCGTGTCAACTTTAAATTTTGGACAGTTTGATCGGCATCAGCGTGTCACCCTTAATTTTTAAGACAGTCAACTCAGCAGCAGCATGTCACCTATAATTTTTAACACGGTCAGCTCAGCAGCAGCACGTCACCACTATTGTTTTTGTGTGTCAGCAGCAGGCCATCAATCATAATTTTTCAAGGGTGTCTGATGCACTCCTTTATGTGTAATAAAGGGGGTATTAAAGTGCCTGTTCCTTTTAATTTTTGACAGCCCTTTCCCTTAGTGCATAGGCTTTATGAGTGTCGGAGTCCCACAATTATACCACATTGTGAATGAGGCCCTCCTTTATATGATATACCGGTTGTATAGGAGTGCCTCATCTGTGTAATTTTTGGCAGCACTTGCACTTAATGTAAAAGTAAATCTATGTTTCCTAACAATATTTCCTGTAAAATCGATGTTATCTTGGGTTTTGGAGGGGTATTTTTGTCATTCCGTAAAAGTGGCGTAATAGTCGGACATCATCGTTAATAGCAGCGACTTTGGTGTCCAAGATGCATCCAGACATCCTCCCCATGCTGTTCCCTAACCATTTCAGTGGTGTTTCCACCATTTTCTGACGTTTCCCTATGAACCAGACACCCTCCCCTCTGCAGAGCAGGGGGTGTCTGGTCTACTCCCATTGACTTCCATTTGACTCGGGTGCTCGGCCGAGCACTCAAGCACCACCTAGTGTTCGGCCAGAGCACCCGAGCATCTGGGTGCTCGATCATCACTACTGTATAGCTCATATACGTGAAAACTAACCACTCAATGTTTTCATATTGATGCACTGTACATGATGGTAATGGACTATTCAGATCTTTAAAGAAATACAAGAAGATACTTATATTATAACTACATAAGACCACAAAGTTATTTGTATTTAATTTACTTTATTTTACAGAACTTTCAACTCCCTTTGTAATTGCAGATTTTAGGAAATATTGAGTGAAATAAATAGTAGAATGTGTATGAAGGTGATCTCAGTAATAAGCTACTAGAAACAATCTGAAAAGTACAACAGGACTGTGCTGAAAGTGTCATACAGTTTTTGTCATTTCCATAACAAACCATGCACCCTTTCTTTTAATGTGGTTACTAATACCACAATGCGCTGCAACAGAAAGAAGAATACTTGTGAAAACCATATATGAATAACTTTAAGAGCATTGATATTTAACTGTTAAAATATATAACTGTATCGAAATTCATAATGCGGTTATTGATACTAAAATTGATCTAAAATTGCATTTAAAATATATTGAATGAAGGTATGGGGGGGATTTATCAAACTGGTGTAAAGTAGAACTGGCTTAGTTGCCCATAGCAACCAATCAGATTCCACCTTTCATTTTCCAAAGGAGCTATCAAAAATGAAAGGTGGAACCTGATTGGTTGCTATGGGCAAATAAGCCAATTCTACATTACACCAGTTTGATAAATGTCCCCATTAATGTTTGACAGTACTGCCTACATCAAGCTGTATTTCTGGCAAAAACATACATTTACTGACCAGGGTTTTCATTAGCATGCATAACCATACATATATATCCAATGCAAAGCAGTCATTCTATGTTAAGCAATTGTTAATTATTACAAGATTACCCAATTGATGTAGACAAAAATTACATTTCATCATTTTCTACCAATTCAGCACTTGAAATATCAACCTGTTCTAGGTTGTTAAGATGTTTTTTTGAGGACAGATTGGAATAGATTTTTAGATGATCTTCTGGTTCTGATTTTTGGCAATGAATTGCTCCTCTGACTTAGAAATTGTGTTATCCACTCACTTTTGTTCACCTGATGGCTGTTTATAGTATTGATAACTGGTATGGAGCTTCTTCTTGACAAAATGAGTTTTCGAGAATCGAGTAATTTCTGAACAGAAGTTCCAGTTGATGTTTCCTCTGTATTAGATGGACATTGCAGAGCATGTCTAATGTTCTCAGACGTATGAATGAGTGGTATATAATCATTTCTTCCTGCAATCTCTGAAATCAAAGAATTCTGTAGGCTGTGACATAGCTCTGTTGGTTTGATTCCTACAGGCATTTTTAACTGAAAGAAAAAAGATTCCTTTCTTGCAATATGTGGCCTTTCCCCAAGAGTTAAAAACCCATAAGAAGTATAGATCTTTGGCAGATGTGGTAGGGACATTGCCGCCTTGCAGACAGGATCTGGAAGATCATTGAAACTGACCGAGGGCAAACCATGGGTGTTTTTGTAAACAGGATCTGAGCACCTTCTTCTAGATGTCTGGTTCAAAAATCTATCATCTTGGCTGTGCCACTGATGAGACCTCCATGCAAAGGACTTCTTGGCTGGAAAGATTCGATTGCTCTCAAGAATAGAAAGAGAAGGAATAGTAAACTGTGGGATGTTCTCTGGTGTGATCACAGGATTAAAAAGATGTCTTGTAGATTTCTTCTTTTGCAAAGTACCAGCAAACTTCTCCTGTGACATTGTGGATTTCTAATTCTGTAGCACATGTATTTCAGATATTTATAAGCCTTTTAAGATCGAGAGCACATACGTGGAAAAACATCATTGCACCAATGTCAGATTTATCTTTCCTACACATTATTGATGTTAAATTCAAGTGCTGAACATTGTTTCATTCATAGGAAAATTCTATTGTGTTTTGAAAAGTACGCTCTTTAGCAGCTGAGGTCTATCATATCTTATATTTTCAAGTCAACAGCTCTATTTCTGAGTCATGTCCTAACAATGAATAATTAAGAGACTGCATCAGAAACATATGCCAAAAAGAATGTCATTCAAAGAAATGTGCTTTATGCAAGTAGCATTTTATTTTTATTACTCATGTTTTATTTTTGTTGCCAACTTTGATCTCAAAATGAACATTATTAATAGAGAATAAAGACAGTGGCATTGTGTTTCATAGGATAACAAAAAAATCATAAAATGTAAAAATAACTCTTAGAAAAATTTAAGATAAAAAAGACTATTTCACAGTAAGGCAATACTCAAAGATGTTTAGTGTTTAAAGTTTCGGGATCCTAACTTTACATACAGATTCTTCACAGACATTTTTTGCCTGCCATTACTGTGGTTGTTTTTGATGACTGCTGTAATGTAACTATTTTTTCTTGGCTTTGATGATATGAGGCAAATGGGAACTAGATCAGACATGAGCTGTTGGAGTTACACTTAAGTAGTCAGGTGCACTAACCATATTGACTGAAATGTGTGCACTGTAAAGGGTTAACTTGCACTGTGTTGTTGTTGTATGTACTTATACTGATGTATATTGTTGAACTGCATTTTGCATGTTTATTATAATATATCCTGTTTGTGATGCCAAATTGCAGTGGTTAGGTTTGGAATAGTCCCACCACTATGCTATGTCCCCGGACACCACAGAGGAGTCACCATGTGTTGCTGGTAAGCTATGGTGTATTCCAATGGAAAATAAATCCAGAGAGTCTGGGTCTGCAGATAAGGAAGGGTATTTAGTAGGAGAAACTGTCAGACTCAGGGGCGGACATACCGCGGTGCAGCCGGTTCGGCTGCACCGGGGCCCGGGACCGGAGGGGGGCCCTTTCTTCCCAGCGGCAGGTAGAGATGAGCGCTTCCATTTTGGAAGCGCTCATCTCTATATTCATCTGTATCGCCGTCCTTAGGACGGCGATACATATGGATAATGCGGGGCAAGGGAGGGAGAGGCGTGTCCCTTCCCCGTTCCTCTGATAGGCTGCAGGCACTAGGCCTGTAGCCTATCAGAGGCCGGCACAGGCGGCGCGATGACGTCATCGCGCCGCCTGAGCCGTACAGCGCGGGACACAGGCCGGAAGAGGCCTGCATCGCGTCGCTGACAGAGGCAAGGAGGTAAGTATAACTGTTAATTTTTTTTTATTTAAGTTGGCACTCAGTGGGGGCACTATGGGGGAGGAGCACTATGGAGGAGAGGCACTATGGGGGCCACTTTGGAGGGGGAGCACAATGGAGAAGGAACACTATGGGGGCCACTATGGAGGAGGAGCACTATGGGGGGCCACTATGGAGGAGGAGCACTATGGGGGCCACTATGGAGGAGGAGCACTATGGGGGGCCACTATGGAGAAGGAAAACTATGGGGGCTACTATGGAGGAGGAGCACTATGGGGGGCCACTATGGAGGAGGAGCACTATGGGGGGCCACTATGGAGAAGGAACACTATGGGGGCTACTATGGAGGAGGAGCACTATGGGGGGCCACTATGGAGGGGGAGCACTAGGGGGGGCCACTATGGAGGGGGAGCACTATGGAGGGGGAGCACTATGGGGGGCCACTATGGAGGAGGAGCACTATGGGGGGCCACTATGGAGGAGGAGCATTATGGGGGGCTACTATGGAGGAGGAGCACTATGGGGGGCCACTATGGAGGAGGAGCACTATGGGGGGCCACTATGGAGGAGGAGCACTATGGGGGGCCACTATGGAGGAGGAGCACTATGGGGGGCCACTATGGAGGGGGAGCATTATGGGGGGCACTCTGGAGGAGGAGGACGACTATGGGGGGCCCTATATATATACTGGCACTATGGAGGGCGAGGATCACTATGGGGGCCCTATCTTATATTCTGGCAGACATGGGGGCACTATGGAGAAGGGGGGGAGAGGAGCACTATTGGGGTCATTGTATAGGGGCACTAAGAGGGTTTTTTGGGTACATAGTAGGGGGCATTGGCACATTATGAGGGCACTATGGGGACATTGGCTGGCCGGGGGCACTAATTATTTCTATTGTTGGGACTATTACTATCAGCTTAGCACAGTTATTTTTGGGGAACATTTTGGTTATAATTTAGTGTCAGGGACACTTTCCTGGGTGCAGTTATTTTAATTACTGAAGGCGGTAGTATTTGAGGGGGACTGTTTCTGCAGTATAGTTTTGGGGAGCACAGCGGGCACAGTATTGGGGAGTGGCAGGATGAGGAGTTCAAGAAGGTGGAAGAATGATAGAAAAGTAGGAATCTAAGATGTCTATTTGTCAAACTCCACAGAGAGAAGAGATGGCTGGAAGAAATCATCATGGCAGTCTGGTCTGAAAGGAAAGATGAAGGAAAGAGAACATCTACATCTAAGAAGACGTCACTGGATGTAGGAGGTATGTGGACCTGTATTAGGTTACTTTCACATCTGAGTTGGTGATTCTGGCAGGCTGGTCCAGCAGAGAACAGCCTTCTGGAATTCACCGGCTCTGGCACTGCTGGATGCAGACAGAATGCCCGCCGGCCCCATTAACTATAATGGGGTCAGGCAGAGATCCGGCCACAATCTGGCAAAAATGCAGAGAATCAGCAGGACACAAACCTCTGCATGACTGAGTCTGTGTCCGGCCAATTTCTTGCATTCTCTGCCAAATCAGGTGGCCGGAGCGTAGTGCTGCAGGTGTGAAAGTAGCCTTACCCTGTATGTTTTGTATTGCTGTATGTAATGTTAGGACACCATAGGTTAGGTTGAGAATTTGGTTTGGGAACGGCGGGGGGGGGGGCCCAAACACATTCCTTGCACAAGGGCCCTCTGCTGTCTGTGTCCGCCCCTGGTCAGACTAAATACCAGTGACCAGAATAAGTTGCTGAGAAGGGGATACTTTGTCACAGACCCTATGTCCCCAGTCCTTTCATCAGGGAGCCAGCCAGACAACTAAGCCACAGACCCTGAGCCACCAGCCCTTTGGTCAGGGTACCAGCCTCAGAGAGAGGGACAGCTAGCTCAGGACTTTACTCAGCACTAAACCTTCTTCTGGCAGGGAGGAGGCTGGAGAAGCCAGCTTAGTTCCTTGTCTGTATTGTTTTGCACTTGAGTTCCTCCAGTAAAGAAATGCACTCGTTTACTTCAGACCCTGACTCTCTGGGCTTACCATCCCTTCCAAAGAGCAGCATCACGTGGTTACACCTCAAAAGTGTCCAGAGGGACCCAGAATAGCGTTGTGGCCACTCTAAACCTGGCCACTGCACTGTAAGTTGAGAAGTGTGGTTTCCATGGACTTATTTTTCCAGCACATACATAGGAAAATGGAAAAATATAGAAAGGGCAAGGGATACAATTAGCATAATAAAGAAAAACTGACCACTTACACAACATTCATGAATGTGCGTGAATTAGTAGTTTGCAGTCTCACTTTCAAGCAATTAGCATAATGCAATGATTGTTACATTGTGTTAAAGAGCTACAAATGAGGCAACATTTCCAGTCTAGTCATAAGATGCATTGTGCCCATTTCCATTAACTAAATCATACAGTCAAATTAATTTTAAAATTAATTACAGTTAAAGGGGTTGTCTGGGCTTTTACTACTGGGGTATATATGGGGTATAATGGGGTATTTCTGCTCCTGTGTACTAGTAGGACAGATGGAATTTTTCATTTAATTAAATTAATTACTAATTAAAGACTCTCACCTCCTGCCATGTGTTTTTTCTGTCCTGTGTGGACTTGGACAAATGGTTTGCTTTGCTTGCGGATTTCTTCTCATGTTTCTGTATTTAATTCTTTATTGTTGGCTTTCTAGGTTGGTCTAGATGGCACTGGCGTAACTATAGGGGTCGCAGCGGTCGCACTTGCGACCGGGCCCCTAAGCCAGGGGGGCCCAGATGCCAGTGGTGCTCTACTTTTCCCTTTATAAGATGCAGTGATATTAGGGGGCAGGTGGAGCACTCAGGGGCAGTGGGGTTCAAGTGGAATTGAGTCTGGGGCAATTACAGGGGTTTATAGTACAGATCTCAGTGTGTTCTGGGGGCCATGGGGGGGCTTTATGGGGTGTAAATCTGTGGGGGGGGCATGTGGTGTATTCTGGGGGACAAGGGGGGCGGTTTTATGGGGTGTATATCTGTGGAGAGGCTGAAGGGAGGGGAGTGATTATATTTAGCCTATAGGTAGTTTTGAGCGAACTTCTGTTTTCAAGTTTGGTGTACAAGGTTCGGGTTATCTAAGAATTTCGTTATGGGTTCCGTTACGACGGACTAAAATGTATGGTCCTTGGTAGTGGAATCCATAATGGAATTCTTAGATAACCCGAACCTTGTACGCTGAACTTAAAAACAGAAGTTCGCTCAGAATTACCTATATGCACGTGGACACAAAAAATGGCGGTGTGAGGGCAGTTTAAGTAACAGTCGTCAGACGGCCATTTTTATAACCAATTAGTCTGAGGCTGGTCACATGGCTGTTTCTTTAACGGACAAAGAATAGTGGCTGTTAGAAAGTAGGACATGTCGTGGGATTAGGTGGTTTGTTATTTTTGGGCGGAGTTAGAGGCGTGGCCTAGTACAAAAAAATTTGCCTCGCGCACATAGTGTCCCTCTTTCCTCTTTTCAAAAGTTGGGAGGTATGCTGCTGTGTCCTGACTGCCTGCAGCGTCAGGATGTACAGAGCGCACTCTGACCTGACGCTGCAGGAGGTCAGGTGACTGCAGCGTGGGCCCGGGAAGAGGTGAGAGCAGGGAGACAGCCAGGACAGGGAGAGGAGCGACACAGGAGAGGTAAGTTTATTTATTTGTTTTATTGTCTGATATGGGGGCCTAAAGGGGGCTTCTGATATTGGGGGCCAGAAGGGGGGGTCTGATATGGAGGCCAGAGGGGGGGTCTGATATGGGGGCCAGAAAGGGGGTCTGATATGGAGGCCAGAAGGGGGGTCTGATATGGAAGCCAGAAGGGGGGTCTGATATAGGGGCCAGAAGGGAGGTCTGATTGGGGGTCTGATTAGGGGCTTGAAGAGTCTGACTGGGGGTCTAGAGAGGTCTAATGGGGGTCTGGAGGTCTAATGGGGGTCTGATTGGGGGTTTGGAGGTCTAATAGGGGTCTTATATGGGGGTCTGGAGATGGGGGGGGTCTCATCTGGGGTTTGATATGGGGATCTGATCTGAAAGGTAAGGGGTTATTGTTTTTCTGTGTGGTACCAGTATTTTCAGAGGGACTGTTTCTGCAGTATAGTATTGGGTGGGGGGGGCAGAATGTGGTGTTGAGAAGGTGAGAGGATGATGGAAAAGTAGGAAAGTAAGATGACTGTTTGTTAAACTCTGCAGAGACGAGGTGCGGCTGAAAGAAGTCACCATGGCGGTCTGGTCTGACAGAAGAAGAAGAGGAAACAGAACGTCTACATCAGAGAAGTCACTGGATGTAGGAGGTAGATATGTGGGGATGTATTACCATGTATGTTCTGTAGCGCTGTATGTAATGTTTTCCAAATATGTCTTTAAAGGGGTTGTCCGTTTTTTTTTTGTACGAGTGCTGCCTTCTCTACTCTGTTTATTGCTCATCCCTGCAAATGCTACAGAGAGCAAGTGAACAGAGCAGAGAAAGCAGCTCTCATATGAGCGATGCCCTCTTTTCAAACAGCTGATTGTCGGGGGTGCCGGAGGACCCCGGCCGATCTGATATTGATGTCCTATACTGAGGATAGGTGATCAGTAGTAAAAAGAGGACAACCCCTTTAACAGTAGGACTGGAGGGAAGGGGTTAGGTTGAGAATTTGGCATGGGGGGGTGCATTTCAATATTTGCCTTGGGCAGCGGAAAAGCTAGGTGCACCAGCGCTTAGTGAGGAAGGGGGGGGCCCAAGCTGAACTGTTGCACCAGGGCCCATGAGCCTTTAGCTACGCCCCTGCTAGATGGTATATAAAGGGCTGCATTAATCCTGTGCTGGTTTCTGAACCTTGGAAGCTGCTGCCGCTTTCTGTTTGTACTAATGCAGTTACTTTTCCTCCTCTCTAAGCAGCCTGATTTAGTGTCTCTTGATACTTTACACATGTTGGGGTGGAACCACCCATCATTTTTAGTGTTTCTCAGATAAGTATTCCTGAGAAGATCAATGTCTGTATTATTAAAAATGCCTATCAGTCTGGAAACTCTGCTCCTTTTGGTGGGTGTATTAGAGGTGAAGCTTCGTTACTCTGGCTCCTGTTTGCTTCTCAGAAGAGACTGCTCTATTCTTGTTAATTCCCCATTTAAGTTAATTTCCCCATTTAAGTTAATTCTCGTACTTCTGGTTAGAAGATAATGTAATTCTTGAATTCTAACGTAAATCTGTTTTCTATTAGTCTTAACAGTAGCACAAGAAGCACAAGCTTCCCTCCCTCAGTATGTTACTTCTTTATAATAAACACATGATAGGAGAGGCTAGTTATCCTTATATAGACTCAGGGGGTCTGTAATTAATTTATAATTAATTTGATTAAATTAAAAATTAAATTAAAAAGTATAAACCTGAAGGTGTCGGCCCCTTACAGAGTAATGAGGGGGGAGTTCCAGAGAGCGATGAGGAGAAAGCAAAGCTAATAAATATCTTTTTCTCCACTGTATTCACTGAGGAAAATAAACTGTCAGATGAAATGCAGAATATAAAAATAAATTCCCCTTTAAAAGTGCCCTGTCTGACCCAGGAAGAAGTACAGCGACGTCTTAAAAAGATTAAAATAGACAAATCCCCAGGACCGGATGGCATACACCCCCGTATATGTAAGAGAATTAAGTAAAGTCAACGCCAGACCCTTATTTCTGATATTTAAGGACTCTATACTGACAGGGAGTGTTCCACAGGACTGGCGCATAGCAAATGTGGTGCCAATATTCAAAAAGGGTTCAAAAACAGAGCGCGGGAACTATAGGCCGGTAAGTTTAACATCTGTCGTGGGTAAACTGTTTGAGGTTTTCTAAGAGATGGTATCTTGGAGTACCTCAATGAAAATAAGCAAATAACTCCGTATCAGCATGGCTTCATGAGGGATCGGTCATGTCAAACCAATTTAATCCGTTTCTATGAGGAGGTAAGTTCTAGACTTGACCGCGGCGAATCCATGGATGTCGTATATCTGGACCTCTCCAAAGCATTTGACATGGTACCACATAAAAGGTTAGTATATAAAATGAGAATGCTTGGCCTGGGAGAAAATGTCTGTATGTGGGTAAGTAACTGGCTGAGTGACAGAAAACAGAGGGTGGTTATGAACGGTACATACTCAGGTTGGGTCACTGTCACTAGTGGGGTACCACAGGGGTCAGTATTGGGCCCTATTCTCTTCAATATATTTATTAATGATCTTGTAGAAGGCTTGCACAGTAAAATATCAATTTTTGCAGATGACACTAAACTGTGTAAAGTAATTAGCACAGAAGAGGACAGTACACTGCTACAGATGGATCTGGATAGACCGGAGGCTTGGGCAGATAAGTAGCAGATGAGATTTAACACTGACAAATGTAAGGTTATGCATATGGGAAGGAATGATGCAAGTCACCAGTACATACTGAATGGTAAAACATTGGATAACTCTGACATGGAAAAGGACCTAGGAATTTTAGTGAACAGCAAACTAAGCTGTAGAAACCAGTGTCAGACAGCTGCTGCCAAGGCCAATAAGATAATGGGTTGCATCAAAAGGGGCATAGATGCCCGTGATGAGAACATAGTCCTGCCACTTTACAAATCACTAGTCAGACCACACATGGAGTACTTTGTACAGTTCTGGGCTCCTGTGAACAAGGCAGACATAACAGAGCTGGAGAGGGTTCAGAGGAAGGCAACTAAAGTAATAACTGTAATGGGTGGACTATAGTACCCAGAAAGATTATCAAAATTAGGGTTATTCACTTTAGAAAGAAGACGACTGAGGGGAGATCTAATAACTATGTATAAATATATCAGGGGTCAGTACAGAGATCTCTCCCATGATCTATTTATCCCCAGGACTGTGACAAGGGGACATCCTCTGCGTCTGGAGGAAAGAAGGTTTGTACACAAACATAGAAGAGGATTCTTTACGGCAAGAGCAGTGAGACTATGGAACTCTCTGCCTGAGGAGGTGTTAATGGTAAGTTCAGTAAAAGAGTTCAAGAGGGGCCTGGATCTATTTCTGGAGTGTAATAATATTACAGGTCATAGTTACTAGAGAGGGGTCGTTGATCCAGGGAGTTATTCTGATTGCCTGATTGGAGTCGGGAAGGAATTTTTTCCCCTAAAGTGGGGAAAATTGGCTTCTACCTCACAGGGGTTTTTTGCCTTCCTCTGGATCAACTTGTAGGAAAACAGGCCGAACTGGATGGACAGATGTCTTTTTTTCAGCCTTATAAACTATGCTACTATGTTACTATCTGTCCTAGTACACAGTGGCAGAAATACCCCATTATTGTGCTGCTGATTATCCATCCTGCTGCAAAGTTTTAGCTAATCAATACATATTTTAGAGATGAGAAAATTTGTCGTCATTTTTACAGAGAGGACCAAGTTTGCTACTGGGTTTCTGGGCTATTTATATTGTTATTAATATATTAATTAATATATATGTATATTGTTGTCTGAGGGTTAGTTTTCTCATTATGGAAAGCACCTAGTATGCGTACTATGTGTGCAGAGCATTGTAGACCTGCCATACCCTCTGGGTTTCTTGGAAAGATATTTAAATTAGCTTTCCTAAATGAATCTCAAGCAAGCAGAAGTTAAATATGCTAATTTTCATATGTTTTCCCAAGAAACCCAGAGGTGCATTGACTGACGTTCAACAATAATCCTCATGCGTACTTGATGCCCTCCAAGGAGAAATACTACCTCAACCAGGAGCGGACTGGGAACTTAAGGTGGCCCTGGAAAAAATATCAAAAGTGGCCCCGTTTTTTGGTCGGGTCCAAATTGATGGAAGACAGGGCCAGCAATACCATATTGTGGCACATTATACCACTCCAACAGAGCCAAATACCACAGTCTATCACAAAATACTGCTGCCAGCACAAAATACATTCCAAAAAACTTCCATTGGCAGGCTGTGAGGAGGGCTCAGGTGGCCGCCTGCGCATCGGCCCACCAGGAAATTTCCCCGTAAGGTCTATTGTCAATCCGCCCTTGACCTCAACCAAGGCCTCTCAGGCAGCCAAGGAAGCTTTCTTTGCTCAGTTTAAGAGTAATTACCAAAAAAGGGCCAGGTTTCTGGTATGAGATGATTAAGAAAAACTAATATGCACAGTGTAAAGGTATACGTCCCTGATTTATAAATTGATCATAAGTCTGACTGGGGCGTTAAAATAAAATAATAAATCTTTATTAATTATCCAAATTAAAAGGAGTCTAAGTCAGTCACGGTGCAGACCAATTGCTCTAGACTGCCAAAAATTAGTCAGCTCCAGGCTACGCTTATTCCCACTGGCAATTAGTGTATGTTAACCAGTGGGAACAGCCTTGCAGCCTTGATGCTCGGCTAGTCTTGTGGCTACACATGCACTGATTGGGCTATCAACTGCATGTAACACACCACACAAAAGGAATTGCTCTCAAGGGTATAAGAGGGTGATTTGTTCCATGGTAAATCATACCATAGGACTATTAAGGCATGGATCTTTAAGTCAGGGGCACAAAGGTTATGTGCCTAAGATTTAGTAGCTGTTCAATCCAATGCCCTAATAATTTTGCTAACCCCGCTCAGCTATCCCCCATTTGACGCGTTTCCCTGCGGCCTATCACGCCACACTTCATCAGGAACAGGACATACAACATACAAAGGAGCAGGTAAGTGCTAAACCCACATAGTTGTGTGGCTCGTGGTAGAAAGAATCGGCGCTGTGATGGCTGTAACCGACCACTCACACGCCGGAGCTTTTAGAACTAGACTCCACCCCCAGCAGGCACGGTACCAGCCGATAGCCAATCACGGCGGGGGTGCGTCGCACTTTCCAAACCTACCGCTCGGCATCGGCTGACGTGTGTAATAGCGATGCTGGGGCTGCAATACAGTTCGTGAAGGAATCCAACAGCGGCTGTGCGTCAGGTAAATGACAAGACCGCAGCATCCCAATATAAAGGCCAGGAGGTCCACCCGGGCCATCACATAAAATTATGTACGCAGATGGTACCAACTAGTTGCGATGGGCTTCCTATATAAATTGGTTGTAATCTTGCCCAATGTATCTTTCAGGATGGTGAGATCTAAGAACGTGATCTGTTTGGCATCTATTTCAGATGTGAAATAGAGCCCAAGTTCATTTTTATTCAATTCCAGCACAAATCGATGGAAGTCCGATTTCTGGCCTCCCCATAGGATGAGCACGTCATCGATATACCTTAGCCAAAGGACTACCGATGTTGTGAACTCCTCTAAAGTGTTAGAGAAGACCACTTGACTCTCCCAGCAGCCCAGGAACATGTTGGCATAAGTAGGGGCACATGGGCTGCCCATGGCCACGCCCCTGAGCTGGTGGAAGATCTGGCCGGCAAAGCAGAACACGTTGTGTGTCAGGATAAATGTAATGAGCTCCATTATGAACCTATTGTGGCGTTGGTAATGTTCACCCCTTTGTTGCAGAAAAAAATGTATGGCATGGCGTCCCCTCTCATGGGGGATAGAGCTATACAATGCCTCTACATCGAGGCTTGCCAGCCATACATTTTCTTCACATTGGATACCATCAAGATGCTTGAGCACATCCATGGTATCCCTTACATATGAAGGGAGCCCTTCTAAGAATAATCGCAGGATGGTATCGACATACGTGCTAATCCCAGACGTGAGGCTCCCTATCCCGGACACAATAGGACGGCCCTTGAGTGGTGACAGCCCTTTGTGTAATTTTGGCAAACTGTAAACAGTTGCCAAAATTGGATGTTCAGGGTATAGGAACCTCAATTCACTTTTGCTAATGAGATGTTCGTCAAGAGCCCACTGTAAAATGCCATTTAGCTCTGATTTATATTGTGCTGTTGGATCACATGGCAATTTTTTATATGTGGATACATCAGCCAAAATGTTTAGGCACATTTCCTCGTATTGTTGATGCCCTAAAACAACAATGTTGCCTCCTTTATCCGAAGGCTTGATAACAATATTGTCATCAAGCTCCAGCTGTCTCAGGGCAAATCTTTCCTCTCTGTTCATGTTGTCAGCAATACTGTATCCTTTACCCTTACTAACATCCAGGGCTCTGTCACGACTTTCACAAATGTGTCGATTGGAGTATTATCTCCAATTGGTGGATATTGCTTTGATGGTGCCCTCAAGGTAGTGAATGGGCCACCCTCAATATCCTGTTAGCCCTCCTCATAAAGACCAGCAAGGAGTTGGATATCGGGTAGATCTTGCTCCTCGATACCCATCTCCTGGCAAATACGTTTGTCATGGTTCATAAAAAATTTCCGCCACTTAAGTTTCCTGGTAAATAAATTAAGGTCCTTGACCCAAGTGAAAATGTCAGGTGCTTGTTAAGGTACAAAGGACAGACCCTTTTTAAGCAGATTCATCTCTGCATCAGTAATGGGGCGCAGACTTAAAGGGAACCTGTCATCTCCGAAACACCCCCTGAACTAGAGTAAGCGGTGTATAGTGTAAGTGATGCTGAATCCGAATATGTAAGTTTTATCTTCATACTCACTTCTATTCTGTGAGAGATAGGTTTTCTTTGTCCCTCCTAGCCAATATAGTATATTCACTTCTCACTTTTGACCACTAGATGGCAGCTAATTAGCTAATTGAACCACATGTACATTTCTTTGTTTTAAGACCACTGTGGGGGGAAGGTTGGAATGTTAATTGCCTTTTTAACTGTGCCAATGGACTCAGGGAGGAAGTTG
>ONZH01004657.1:0-35945 GCA_900303285.1 Rhinella marina | reverse complement strand
CATCCACCCATCCCCCATCCCACTCCTACCCCCCATCATCCACCCATCCCCCATCCCACTCCTACCCCCCATCATCCACCCATCCCCCATCCCACTCCTACCCCCCATCATCCACCCATCCCCATCCCACTCCATTACCCCCCATCATCCACCCCATCCCCCATCCCACTCCTACCCCCCATCATCCACCCATCCCCATCCCACTCCTACCCCCATCATCCACCCACCCCCATCCCACTCCTACCCCCATCACCACCCATCCCCAATCCCACTCCTACCCCCATCCCACTCCCACCCCCATCCCACTCCTACCCCCCAACCCACTCCTACCCCCCATCCCACTCCTACCCCCCATCATCCCCCCATCCCCATCACACACCCATCCACCATCCCACTCCCGTAGCCCTTTCCACTCACATACTCCCTCACACTCCCGTACCCCATCCCACTCTGTGATCAGGAGCCAGACAGGGTATTCGGCTCAAAGCACTCCTTCATCATTTCTTCCTCCCCCTACTTCTTTTGTCACTCCATCGTCTCCTCTTTCGACTCCTGGACCTGTGTTGTCTGTTTCGTCATCACTTCATACTCCCCCTCCTCCCTCAGTTTTTACGCACGGACAGGAATCATTTCTGAGTTCCTTGCTCCAGCCTCATGATTCGGACAGGGGGACCCGGCCAATTTAGTTTGCTTCTTTCCTAAAAAATATAATTATGTATGTGTTTGGGCTGGTTCACATATTAGTAATTTGAACAGTTATTTCCATCAGTTATTGCCAGCCAAAACCAGGAGTGGACAATAAACAGAGATCAGGTATAATGAAAATATTGGCACCTGTTTGATGTTTTTGACCCACACCTGGTTTTGGCTCCTAAGAACTGATGGAGCTAACTGATCAAATAACTGATATGTGATCAACCCTTGAATAGTTTTATATGTTTGTTTGGTTTTAAAAGATGGATACTATGTCTTTATTTTGTGGCCTAGATGGCTTTTATTTGTTTTAACAGAAGGCAAGATGTCTATTATTTTTGTTTACAGAAGCCAAGATGGCTAATATTTAATTTATATTACAAAAAACCAAAAAAAGGAAAGAAGTTACATGTTTGATACAACAAATATTATTAAACCAAATTAAAAAACAATCAAAAAGTGTGGTCATTAATTTGTGAACAATTGAAAAAGTGCACACAACACTTTTTGGCACATTTAGCATCTGCAGTAATTGTGAGCCAAAGGCAGGTGTGGCACCCCAACAATTAACTGTGTGGGTTTTACTAAATCTTAAACATTCAGGGTTAGTGGCCACTCCAGGTTTGGGATGACACTAGGCTACATTCACACTACCGTATGTGAATGGGGCCGTATGTATCCCCAAAATTGCGGATAGATACGGCCCCATTCACTTCTATGGGGCCGGGAGCCGCGGCTCCTATGAAGAATCCCTATAGTTGTCCGTGAGCACGGACAACTATCTGCATTTGCAAGGCCGCCTGGCGTGTGTTCCGTGCGCACGGAACACATGCGGGCAGCCCCATTGAAAATGCCTATAGCTGTCCGTGCGCATGGACAGCTATAGAGATTATTCATAGGAGCCGCGGCTCCCGGCCCCATAAAAGTGAATGGGGCCGCATGTATCCGCAATTTTGCGGATACATACGGCCCCATTCATACGGTAGTGTGAATGGGGCCAAACTGAGGGAAAGAACTGTTGAAAGAACTGATGTGTGAGCCTCCCAGAAAGGGGCAACCCAAAAGTGTGACTTAGCCTTCGAGCCTTCAGAATGGACGATTGTGTCATTATTACATTGCGAAAATGGACCAGGATCATACACACTTATAGAAAACGCAGGGCGCATGCAAGGATCCTTACAAACACTTAGTACTGTTTAAAAAGGTAAAGACAAACGCTCAGTTAGGAACTTTAAACGCATCATTACGAAGGTTTAGTCTGAGTGTTGCATTTTGAACTTGCTGGTCCGACAGGTCTTCGGAATTCAAAACTTGAAACAGTACTTGTTGTTTATTATAAGAAATGTGAAGTCAAACATCAGCAGCTGGTGACGAAACATTTTAAATCGGAAAACTAAAACACATTAAAAGTAACAGCCTTTTTGAAGACATTAAGAAAGAACCTTTAATATTGTGAGCAACGAAATTTATTTGCACCAAAAAAGACAAGAAATAGATGTTACACAAACAAAACATGAAAAAAAACTTAACAAATATCTCACAAAAATGAAAGAGATAGGGGCATACATAGAGCAGAAAGCTTGCACATTTGGTATGTTTGAAAATAACCTCAGAAAGAGTGACGGCTTCCAATGCAAACCGAACATTCACTCCATTAAAAGCAAGACCAATAAAGATTCGAACCAAAAAAAAAAAAAAAAAAGGGTCAACAAACGAACAGAAACAATCATGCTTCACATGTTTAGCTCATAATGCACACAGGAATAAAGAGAGCAATTATGGGCTACTTTCAAAGTCAAAATATGCTATATACTGTGTTGGATCAATGCAACACAGTTCCCCCCCAAATCCCACAATTAGAGAAACATGTCATCTTGCCAAGGGACCGTGCCCTCTGACGAACTAAAATAATGTGCAAATGAATCCCTCAAACTATTCACAAAGGCGGTAGCACGTGGCCCCGTCTGTTGTTGGGTTTGCAAAGATGTCATGGAGGGATCGAAATTTGTGGGTAAAGGCTCCTTTTTAAGTAAAAAATTATGCAAAATTACACACGCCTTTATGACTTTATCCACATTTCCCGGCAAAAGCTGGATAGGCCGCATTAAGATGCGCCATTTAGAACATAATAAACCAAAAGCACATTCCACCATACGCCGTGCTCTACTCAAACGGTAATTATAACGTCTCTTAACAATACTTAAATGTCGCTGGCCATATGGCTTGAGCAAATTGGGGCACATTTGATATGCTTCATCAGCAACAATAACATAAGGAAGCATAGGCTCCGTAGTGCCAGGCAGTGGTTGGGGTGCTGGAAAACAGAAATTATTACCATAAACACGACGTCCCATGGCTGAAGCTTTTAAAAACTTTCGAATCATTGGTTCGCCCATATGCCCCAATATCTACTGCGATGAAACGATAATTCGCATCAGCCAAAGCCATCAATATAATCGAAAAATAACGTTTATAATTGAAAAATAATGAGCCACTAAGGGGAGGTTTCTGGATCCGTATATGTTTGCCATCAAGGGCCCCCAAACAGTTTGGAAATTGGGTCACCTCCCAGAACTTTTCTGCTATCTGCTTCCATTGTTCTGTGGTGGGGTGGGGAATTTCTTCCGGATGCATCACCTCCCAAATTACATGACACGTGTCTTGCAAAATGTAAGAAATAGTCGATTTTCCGAGGCGAAACTGAAAATGTAGACTGTTATAACTTTCACCCGTGGCAAGAAAGCTGCGGTCAAAAAAAAGGAGAGATCTGTTAGTTCAAAAAACACCCCCCAAAAAAAGGATCGCAAGGGAAATAAGGCATGATCACATAAAACAAAGATAAAAACATTAAAGAAATAACATTGGAAATGGTATCAATGGGGAATAATTACCGTAAAGTCAACATAAGACGTTCTGCAGGAGTGACACAGCGCCGGAAAACGAGTATTTTGACGACGAAGGAAAGGCTCCAATTGCCGTAGCAAATCGTCAAAAGAGTCGGGGGACATTCTCAAATATGCATTAAATTTGTCAGGATGCTGCCAAAGCTCGGGGTACAAAAGTCCAAAAGCACCACGAGTCTGACGGGACGAATTAATGGGATGAACCCAAAAACGTCGGGTAACACTATGTCGTCTCCTCCTCCTCCTCCTCCAGAGGCCACGTAAGATACCATACTGCAAATCAAATAAAAGATGAGCAGGTAACATGGCGAAAACCTGATGAAAAACTGCAGAGAACACACTACTCACAAGACAGAGCCAAAAAAAATATATATATATAGGCAGGATCCAGGACAAAAAAAAAAAAAAAATCAATTAATCAAAAAACGGATCCGTTTAATGGAACAAAAACGGAAAAAAACGCAAACAAATATTACATTAAAAAAACGCATAACAGGAACGGATCCGTTAAAAAAACGGAAACATGGCCGTCCGTCGACATGCGTTTACCTTCCGTTGGAAACGGATCCGTTAAAGTCAAAAGCGGATGCGTTCAATAACGGAAAGCATAACGCTGATGTGAACCCACCCTAACACTAAATATAGACATCATGGGTATCACCGTGACCGAAAACGCCCGTACTTTTAAAATATATAAAAAAAAATCCAATACGGCGAATTGTGTGGCGGAAAAAAGCGTCCAAATGGCGATTTGCTGTTTTTTGTCGCTTTTTTTTTCTAAAAAAAATTGAATAAAAAGTGATCAAAAAGTCACACACACACCCCAGAATGGTATCAATAAAATCTTCAGATTGTCCCGCAAAAAATGAGCCCCCATACAGCTCTGTACACATAAATACCAAAAAGTTATAGGGGTCAAGATATGACAAGGGAAAAAAAAAAAAGGGCAACTTTCTAATTATTTTTTCACTATCAAAACGCAGGAAAAACTATACATATTAGGTATTGCCGGATTCGTACTGACCAGTAGAATGAAAGTAACGGGTCAGTTTTAATGCACATTGAACGCTGTAAATAAGAAATCCGTAGAACTGTAGCGGAATAGCGTTTTTTTTGCAATTTCACCTGATTTGGAATTTTTTTCCCGCTTCCCACTACACCATATGCAATATTAAATGGTGGCGTTGGAAAGTACAACTTGTCCCGCAAAAAACAAGCCCTCATACAGCTATGTAAACAGAAAAATAAAAGAGTTATGGCTGTTTGAAGGCAGGGAGCGCAAAACGAAAATGCATGACCGAAAAAACCTCCGGTACTGAAAGGGTTAATATTGTAGAACATCCAGTTTTCCTTTAATTGGGCTCACCTGGCAAACTAATTATCACAGGTATCTGAGATTGATTTCAGTGATCCAAAGATCCCTGAGACACAATACCATCAATGAGTTTAATTGAAAAACAAAAAATTTAATCTTTATGACACTTAAATTCAATTTGCATAATAATTTGGAACATGCTGTAGTTACATCTCCACACATCAGCGCTCACATAAACTGTACTCGACACCAAAAGGTTCAAGGGCTGGGCCACCTTCTGTTATACATACGTATGTAGGGCTGGTATAGCTTTTTTTTAGAGAAACAGTGACGGCCTAGGACCCTCCACTTTGTCTCAGCACAAGCCATGAGTTCTCTGAATGGTGCAAAATCAACCACATGGAAAGAGATGGACTGTAGTAGCAGTAACTTGGCCAGGAGCATGTTCAGCTTTGGCGCCTTTGGATGAGCGCATGCATACTGTTGTCTTTTTGCTATCGTATTGGCGATTGATTGATGGCGAAACGCGTATCGAGAAATTGGTGGAGGAGAAGGAGCATTAAGATCAGTAGAAGATGGGGAGGAAACACAGCTCCCTTCTGCTGAGTGGTGGAGCCTTAACTGCTGGAGAAGGAATGTGGGCCGCTGGGAGATTTCTCAAGCTGTACCACTACATTAGCGCCATGGCTATCCCAGGCCACTTTATGATAATGATCCATGTGTTGACACAGGGCAGTGGTGCCAAAATTGGTACCCTGGGTGCACTCCACCTTTTGCCATGCTGACATTTTCTGGCACTTGATTGAATTCCCATATCTGCGATTATGGCACCTCACCCGACCACCCGCTGCTGACTGCCTGCCACTGCCTTTATGCAACACTAGTTGTTTCTGGACAAGTAGGCTTAAGTAACTGGGCCCTATTCTCTTCAATATATTTATTAATGAAAGGCTTGCACAGTAAAATATTGTTTTTTTGCAGATGACACTAAACTGTGTAAAGTAATTAACATGGAAGACGACAATATACTATATATATATTGTGAAGCAGTGACAGGCCTCATATTTGAGGAAAGGTATGTGTCTCCTAGAATGGTGCAGGAAACCTATTAGAGGAGATGCATACCATAGTTTGCTGTGTTTTTGGAACGTGCCACAAAGGTGCCCGGCCCTTGGTGGAGTAAAAGCCAGTAGCTAGAGCAGGGGTAGGGAACCTCCGGCTCTCCAGCTGTTGTGAAACTACAACTCCCAGCAAGCATACTCGCTCTGCTCTTCTAAGAACTCTCATAGAAATGAATGAAGCATGCTGGGAATTGTAGTTTCACAACAGCTGGAGAGACGGAGGTTCCCTACCCCTGAGCTAGAGTGTCCACTAGAATAGATGGTGGACACTGTTGTTACTTAGCATGGCTGGTTTCAGCTAATCTGGGCCTGGCTTTATTGGGAACAAGCAAAGAGCTGGGCGGGTGCTTATTCCCCATGATCCACTCCAAGTTTCACATATGGCCCATGTCCACAGTTCTGATTTAAAGTCAGCTGCAATCCTCAGTGTGGGGGAAGTCTGGTGAGAGAAAAGCCCAGAGAACAGACTTGTGTGTTTGAAGGCTGCATGGCTGGCAGACCATGAGGCTGAAAGAAGCCAGATCTATCCACTTGTGTGAACAGTGACTTAGAGGTGAGATAGAAACCTACCTGTTAGATAGAGTCCAGACGGACAGGTGTTTATTTTGTATTTATGCTTTATGGTGCTTGTGCCTTGCCCAGTGATGTTATAACTGGAAAAGATGTCTGTACTGCATAAAGTGAGACAATAAAGCACGGTTTTGGGTCTTGAAACCCCTCGTTTGATGAAGAGTTTGTCATTGCCGACCCCCGGGAGAGAGCGATCCCTTACAATATATATATATATATATATATATATATATATGCTACAGAGGACAGTATACTGCTACAGATGGATCTGGATAGATTGGAGGTTTGGGCAGGGAAGTGGCAGATGAGGTTTTACACTGACAAATGTAAGCTTATGAACATTGGAAGGAATAATGCAAGTCACCCGTACATACTAAACGGTAAAAAATTCGCGGAAAAGAACTTAGGAATTTTAGTGGAAAGCAAATTAAGCTGTAGAAACCAGTGTCAGACAGCTTCTGCCAAGGCAAATAAGATAATGGGTTGCATCAGAAGGGGCATAGATGTAGTTCACTAAATAAGTTCACTGCATAAGTTCAATAAAGGAGTTGGATGTATTTCTGGAGGTAATAATATTACAGGTTATAGTTACTAGAGATGGGTCGTTGATTCAGGGAGTTATTCTAATTGCCTTATTGGAGTCAGGAAGGAATTTTTTTTCCCCTAAAGTGAGGAAAATTGGCTTCTACCTCACAGGATATTTTTTTGCCTTCCTCTGGATCAACTTGCAGGATAACAGGCCAAACTTGATGGACAGATGTCTTTTTTCAGTCTTACAAACTATGGAGGTCATTTATTATACTGAAATATGCCTATATTAGGCGTTTTTCAGTAGCAGATTGCACAACAATCTGTGACTTCTCCCTACTAGCGCCAGGAGTAAATAAGAGTGGGTGGCGTGGGCAGGGAAGGGGATGGGCCAGTAGGCAAGTCGCATTTACCAATTTATATGCCTGTTTCAGATGTAGAAAAAGGTCTAAATGTAAGACAGCTAAGAAGGTGTCTTACATTTAGAAGTGGTGGAGGATCTGCCAAAGTTATGAAGAGCCCTGTGCCTCTTTAAAACTCTGGCTGATCCACTGTCAACACAGGGGTTTATTAAGTGTTACCCCAGGCAAGTTTGGCTCCAGATCTCATACCACCTCCTCTTTGCTGGAAAACGGCCACACTTACACCCTAGTGGCTGAGCTGTACAATGCCATCCTTGCCACTGTCTCACTGGCAAGTTGTTACCCTCACCCATTGATAATGATGATGAAGCCATTCACCTGGCTACCAATTGTAATTGGCTACATCATCATTCGCTACCGCTCCTCACTTATGTCATTCTTACCAGTCTCATGGCCTTTTCCCTGGCCTGTCGCAACACCTGCTTCCATGTGACTGTTATCACAGCTACTTGCACTCCGACAGAAGGAAGCAGCAGACCTCTGCACCAAGTCTGTGTTGGTCCCCTCTGAAAAGCAGAGCTAAGCCAACAGCATACAATACTTCCCTAGCAGAAGGAGCAGCAATGGAAAAAGGCAGATTAAGGACAGGTGAGGGCATATAGCCTGTTCCTGGACCATGCAAACTAATTGTGGTGACAGAGAAACCAACCGACTCCTGGATGTGTGTCTGAGGTCAGTTGAGATGATGTTGAAGACCGAGTCTACCATTCTAGGACAGTGGAATTGGTTGTCAAAACACGACCGCTGGATGACCTTGGCAGGTCTGGCCTGTTTCTGCAGCTGCTGCTACCACCCTTCTTCTTCTGTCAGCTCCAGCAACATTTTTGGTACCACCTGAGGGCTGTGGCACCTGTTTGTTGGACATACAGTACTATAACACTAGTGGTACATGTAAAATTATTTATTTGTTGTCAAGGTGGGCAACCTAATAACAGTAAAATTAGAAAACATATTCACTCCAATTTGAGACTAAAAACCTAATTGAATTGCTTATCTATTAATCAAGGTGGACTCCCCGATAAAGGTTAAATTAGACAGCTTATTCACCCCAATTTGATAATCAAGGCCTAATGGAACTGCTTAGGGTGAATTCACATCACCGTTTAGCTTCCCGTTCTTCTGATCCGTCAGAAGAAGAGAGGAAAAAAACAGGATCCAGTAAAAAATCGGATCCTGTTGCATCAGTTGTGATCGTTTGAGCCATTTCCATCTCATACCCGTTTTTTAGATGGGGAAAATAGTCCTGCATACAGTACTTTTGTTTCCATCTAAAAAAACGGATCTGAGATGGAAATGGCTCAAACGGATCACAACTGATGCAACAGGATCCGTTTTTTTACTGGATCCTGTAAAAAAATGGATTTGTTTCAATCCTGTGCATAACTGATGCAACAGGATCCGTTTTTTAACAGGATCCAGTTTTTTTTCTCTCTCTCTCTCTTCTTCTGATGGAACAGAAGAACGGAAAGCTAAACGGTGATGTAAATGCACCCTAATCTGTTAAACACAAAGGACACAGTTCAGTTATATAGCTTTGTGTCCTACACAGGGATTGATAAAATTGTCTTGTCTCCTATGGATCCCTTCAGCTTCAAATTACGGTCTCTGCACTGACTCTGAGTCTCTCTATGCTCTTCCTTTGCTCACCCTACAGTGTGTAAAAACTCTCCCGGCATGATTTCCCTACATTGTCCATGCACTGCCCCTGCAACCCCTGCAGATTGTCATGGCATTATGTGTGATCTTTTGTAAATTATGGTGGACAATATGTATTTGGTCAATAACAAAAGTTCATCCCAATACTTTGTTTTATATCCTTTGTTGGCAATGACAAAGGTGAAACGTTTTCTGTAAGTCTTCACAAGGTTGGCATACATTGTTGCTGGTATGTTGGCCCATTCCTCCAGGCAGATCTCCTCTAGAGCAGTGATGTTTTGGGGCTGTCGCTGGGCAACACGGACTTTCAACTCCCTCCAAAGGTTTTCTATGGGGTTGGGATCTGGAGACTGGCTAGGCCTCTCCAGGACCTTGAAATACTTCTTACGAAGCCACACCTTTGTTTCCCTGGCAGTGTGCTTGGGATCATTGTAATGCTGAAAGACCCAGCCAGGTTTCATCTTCAATGCCCTTGCTGATGGAAGGAGGTTTGCACTCAAAATCTCACGATACATGGCCCCATTTATTCTTTCATGTACACGAATCCGTTGTCCTGGTCCCCTTGCAGAGAAACAGCCCCAAAGCATGATGTTGCCACCCCCATGCTTCGCAGTAGGTATGGTGTTCTTTGGATGCAACTCAGCATTCACTCTCCTCCAAACACGACAAATTGTGTTTCTACTAAACAGTTCTACTTTGGTTTCATCTGACCATATAACATTTTCCCAATACTCTTCTACAACATCCAAATGCTCTCTAAAAAATTTCAGACAGGCCAGGATATGTACTGGCTTAAGCAGGGGGACACGTCTCGCACTGCAGGATCTGAGTCCCTGGCGGCGTAGTGTGTTACTGATGGTAGCCTTTGTTACTTTGGTCCCAGCTTTCTGCAGGTCATTCACTAGGTCCCCCCATGTGGTTCTGAGATTTTTGCTCACAGTTCATGTGATCATTTTGACCCCACGGGGTTAGATCTATCTATTGCAGATTCAGTCTTCCCAGCCTGGTGCAGGTCTACAATTTTGTTTCTGGGGTCCTTCGACAGCTCTTTGGTCTTCACCATAGTGGAGTTTGGAGTGTGACTGTTTGAGGTTGTGGACAGGTGTCTTTTATACTGATAACAAACAGGAGCCATTACTACAGGTGATGAGTGGAGGACAGAGGAGCCTCTTACAGAAGAAGTTACAGGTCTGTGAGAGACAGAGATCTTCTTGTTTGTAGGTGACCAAATACTTATTTTCCACCATAATTTGCAAATAAATTCTTTAAAAATCAGACAATATGATTTTTTGGATTTGTTTTCTCATTTTGACTCCTAGGTCCTAGGAAAAGAAGTGGATGTGGCAGTGTAGGTGGAAGAGATGGAGGAGAAAGCCAACATTGTTTCTCTTTTGTTTTTGTTTTTTTTTATATATGTCTGTTAATTCTGTGTGTGACTTTTAGCCATTGTTTGTGGTGCAGCCGGTATACTTCTCTACTCTTGATCCAGGAGGTGGAGGTTCTAGTGGAGGAAGAGGTGGACATTGCGGTGTAGGTAGAAGATGGGAAAGAGGTAGCAAACTTTTTTATTATTATTATTTTATTTTTATTTTTTAACATTTTATTTCTTGGTTTGTGGAGGTTCCAAAACATTGGGAAATGGCAAAAAGAAAGCACAAACTGTGCTGGAGTATAACAATAGCTGGATGTGGCCGGTATACTTCTCTACTCTGACAATATAAGACATAATAATCTTGAGCCAGGAGATGGAGGTCCGAATGGAGGAGGAGGCGGATGTAGCGGTGTAGAGGTAGACAACTATTATTTTTTTTCTTCATTTTGTTTTGTTTTGTTGAGGCCTCAAAACATAGGGAAATGGCAAAGAGCAAGCAGAAACTGTGCTGGAGTATAAAAATGGCTGGGTGTGGCCGGTATACCTCTCTATTCTGCACAAGGTATGGGCAAGTCTTGTGGAATCCATGCCTGGTTCATATTAATGAAGGTGAGCTTATCCACGTTGGCTGTGGACAGGCAGCTGCAGTTGTCTGTGATCACATGCCCTGCCGAGCTAAACACATTTTCGGACAATACACTTTCCGCAGGGCTGGCCATCACCTCCAAGGCGTAAAGGGCAAGCTCGGTCCATGTGTCCAATTTGCAGACCCAGAAGTTAGATGGGGCAGACCCATCAGTCAATACATGCAAACATGTGCACACGTACTGTTCCACCATGTTGGTGAAACGCTGTCTCCTGCTAAGACGGTTCGCATCAGATGGTGGTACTGGATGTCGTTGCTTGCTGACATAGCTTTTCCACATTTCTGCCATGCTAACTTTCCCTTATGAGGTGCTGGTGGAGCCCGAGCTGCATTGATGACTTCCTTCTCCTCCTCGTGCTTTCACTGAGCCCTTGCCTTCAGGTGGGAATGCAGTCAGTAGCGTGTCTTCCAGCGTGCACTTGTACTTGAGCATCTTCCGATCATGCTTCAGTGACAGGAGAAAAGCCAGCATCTTGTGCTTGTAGAGGGGATCCAGCAAGGTGGCCAGCCAGTAATCAGCACTGGTAAGAATGAGGGCAACTCAGCGGTCGTTGCACAGGCACTGCAGCATGTAGTCGCTCATGTGTGCCAGGCACAAGCTGTGGTCATCTGTGTCCTCTGTATCTCCCCAGCCATGCTCAAGTGATGCCCGTGAGCTGATTTGGTTCCACCCTGCTGTGAACGTGGATCCTTATCATCATCCTCCAACACTGTGCCTTGGCTGGACAGCTGTCAGCGGCACCAATCACTCATCGGCTGTTATTCCATGGCCGTCCACAACTCCTGTGTGGTGTGAGTTTTTCTCCCAAACATATGAGTTTCATACTAGCCTGCTGTCGTTTCCCCCTGACCATGCTGTAATAAGGAGGCGGTAGAGGAGGAACAGGTGGAGAAAGCGGAGTATGAGGAGGAGGCAACAGGAGGCACCAAGAAACGTCCTTCAGTCCTTGGTGACCGTAGGACATGTGATAAACCTTTTTCTGCCTCAGGCCCAGCCGCCACTCCATTTACTCAGTGGGCAGTTAGAGAGATATAAAGTTCCTGCCCATTATTTCTGGTCCACGTATCGGTGGTTATGTGGACTTTGCTACTGCTGATGTGGCACAGTGAACACCTGATTTTTTTCTGCCACTTCTTCATGCAGGGCAGGGATGGCCCGCCAGGAAAAGTAGTGGCAGCTTGGAACAACGTATCATGGGACAGCCCCCATCCTTAAGTTTTTAAAACTGTCCATCTCCACAAGGCAGAATGCAGCATTTCAAAGGCCAGCAATTTTGAAATGCTGGCATTCAGGTCCAGGGCTCAGGGGTGGGTAGAGGGTTGTCTACTCCACTGCAGCTTGCTCTTTGCAGTTAGATGACTGGTCATGCAGGTGGTGCTCAGGTTTATAACATTTATGCCTTGTTTCAGGCTCTGACTGCACAGCATACAAACCACCAGTGTCTTGTTGTCTTCACATTGCCTGAAGAACTGCCATGCCATGCATTGCATTTGAGCTGGCTTTGGTGTGCTCTGTCCCTTGATGCAGTAGCAGGCCTAGTGGCTAGGGGCCGGCTGCTGTGCTTTTGCACCATGCTCCATCTTTTGCTGTGTGGCTGGTGCTGCATGACCCCCACCTCTTCCTCCAAACTGCACACGTGACTCAGATGACCTGGTTGCCATGTGAGTTCTAGGACCTTATCATCATCCACATCAACTTCCACCCACTCCTCACTCCTCTTCTTGCCGGTATGCACATTACAGAAAGCTGCAGAAGTTGACACCTATATGTCATCATCATCATCAGAGACTTGCTGCAGTGGTCCTCTCACATCCTCATCCTCAAACATAAGTGGTTGGGAATCACTGCATTTAAATTTTTCCACTTCTAGGACAGGGATCGGTGGATGGGCCGTGGATACACCGCCAGCAGAGACATCAGAAAGCGTAAGTAACTGCTGCATGACATGGGGCTCAGACTGCTTGGCTGATGTGCAGGGGGTTAAGGTGGAAGACAGATGCCCGTGAGCTGCTGCCATTGCCAATTCTGCACTTTCAGCAGTGGACCGGGTGGAAGACAATGTGAAGGAACTGGAGGCATTCTCAACCATCCAATATACTACTGCCTCTGCTTGTTCTGGCCTCACCATTTTTAGAATGTTTTTCGGGCCTACAAAATGATGCAGAACTTCCTGCCGCCTGCTTGCACCAGAGGAAGGTGTTTCATTTGGGCACGTAGCTGGCATAGATCCACAATGTCCCCTCCCTGCAGAAGGAGCTCCACCAACACCAGCAGCACCATGACCACGGCCATGTCCCTTATTTGATGCTCTTCTCATTTTTTACAGTAACCCACCAAATTGACTGACAGATGAGCACTTGTCTTTCCATGGCACTGATGCAGATGAGGTGTATCTCCTCACAAAAAAAGTATTTATGTCACTGACACAATTAACAGACCTATTACAGTAAGACAATTGAAAATGTAGTGTTCTGAACCCCCAAAATGGTTTTAGGTCACCAACAGAATTAACAGCCCGATTAAACATTGAATTTCTGTGTCATTGGTGCAAAGGTATTGTATTGCACCCACAAAAAGGCCTATGGGTCACCCACATAGTTATCAAAAACAATAAAACCCTATTACTCTCCCTGCCTGCAGCAGTGTCCTGTCCCTACACTAGTCAGAGCAGAATAGCGGCACACCATGTGATCAGGAAACAAATTCCCTGTAATGTTCCTGTGGTCAGAAAGTGGTCAACTGTTAAATCTATGAATCTTAGTGTTTGCCATCATTTTGCTTAACTTTCTAAACTTCAAAACTTTCTTACACTTCTTTATGTTATTCTTTTTAAAGTCTTGTACTTTCCAGCTTGTTTTCCGCTGGGATCGCTCCTGAACTCTCTGAGGCTTCACTATATCTGTGTTCTCAATTATAAAAGGTGCAGCAAGCAGCAAGTTCAGACATTATACAGCATCTGCTCCAATAACCAGGAAATGCTTCTCTTTGCTTTGTAAAATGTATATTATTTTAGTAAGAAATTAAAGGAAGAAATTTAAGGAAAGTAAGCCGAAGAATGAACTGTATTGGCCTCCATCAATGTAAGTGCAGTTTTGGTTGACCCCGTCAGTGGCTTTCTTCATTAACACTGATACCAGGTCTGATAATGTATACAGGAGGACTTGAATGAAAATAAAATTTTTTAGATATATATATATTTTTACAGATAAATAAGGATTTGATTCCACCTTTAACCTTCCA
Source organism: Rhinella marina (assembly GCA_900303285.1). Lineage (NCBI taxonomy): Eukaryota > Metazoa > Chordata > Amphibia > Anura > Bufonidae > Rhinella > Rhinella marina. Next base: position 21,478 of record ONZH01004657.1, on the reverse strand, counting down.
TTAATGTGCAGTCTATGTACGAGGCAGGTGAATCTCCACTAGCAGTATATGGACTTTTTTGAGGTCCTAGTGCACTTTTTTATGCTTCCAAGTTTATACTGTACGAATTATGTATTGTGGCGGTAGATCATCACTTCTGGAGGAAGTCAACCCCATAATAAGACATTGCATCGAGGTGCCACACAAAGGTCTACAGAGTGTTTTTGGCTTTGCAGCACAGAACCACAGAGACTCTCCATGAGCCTGTATTAAATAAAGTATATGAGGTTTAAAGTATCAGTATTTTATTTAGTTTTTGTGTTTTCAAGCAGAAAATGTCTCTGTATTGTTGCACAATCTTAGATGAACATGGCTGCTTTATTCCAGAACTTGTCCTTAGAATTGTATAACTGCTCAAAACCCAGACAATAGAATTCTGGACAGACTGTGCCTGTAAGAAATCAGACATGATGGTTCTTCTGTTTGCTCCATTAAAAAAAAAAAATAATAATATGTTTATTATAGTTACTTTATACCTGTTTAGTAAAGAGTTTGACGAAAAATTTATTTTAGATAGCTTCCTATTAGGTTTATAAGGTAAGAATTTTTTATTTTTATAGGATGAACATGACTTATTGCATTATATATCATCACTATTTGAACAACTTAAGATTTTATACAGTAATTTTATGTTACATTTAATTTTATTTTTATAATAACATTAAATTTTCATTTTTATTTTATATTTCAATTTTAATATAGAATGTATAAATTATTTTTTATGGCAATTTCTAGATGGAAATAAATACATGTGCACTAATAATTTGAAAAGTATGTTATAATCTTATAATACTTATTTTTCTGTAGTTTAAACTTTTAGATGCAAAAAAAAGAAATGACTGCAAATGCTTTAATACTGAATTTATTTTTTTTATTTTTTTTACAAAATGAAGATGCCATCTCACAATTTCAGTGTGGTGACTGAAATACTGCTCTTGGGATTTCAGGGAGGTCAACACTTTAATTGGTTCATCTTTCTTCTGCTGCTGATCATCTACTGTGTGACTGTATGTGGAAACCTCCTCATCATTCTAGTAGTGTCCTATAGCCAATCACTCCACTCTCCCATGTACTTCCTCCTCACACAGCTCTCCTTCTCAGATATTCTACTCTCCACAACAATAATGCCCAACATGCTCCGTGTTGTGTTGTATGAAGGAAGTTTTGTATCTTTTATCGGCTGTTTGATACAATTTTGTCTTTTTGCAGGATCTGTAGCATTGGAATGTCTTCTCCTGACTGTGATGTCCTATGACCGGTATCAGGCCATCTGTAACCCTCTACATTACAGCTTCGTCATGGACCTCACATTCTGTCTGAAGTCCATATTGTTATTTTGGTTGATCGTTTTTGCCGTTATGTTGATGTTTTCAGTGACAATAAGTCATTTAGATTTCTGTGGACCAAACATCATTGACCATTTCTTCTGTGACTTAGACCCAATACTAGAACTTTCCTGCTCAGACACATTTATGATAAAAATGGAAGATATAATTCTAATTATACCACTAGCTATTTCTCCATTTACTATTATTATGGTTTCTTATGTGTATATTATCACCACCATACTAAGAATTCCATCAGTGACTGGGAGGCAGAAGACCTTTTCCACCTGTAGCTCTCACTTGACTGTTGTGTCTGTGTTTTATTTTTCTCTTTTTACCATCTATTTATTTCCAAATCGAGGAACTGTTAAGAAAATCTTGTCTCTCTTCTATACAATTTTAACCCCTCTTCTCAATCCTATGATATACAGTCTGAGCAACAGAGAAATTAAGCAGGCACTTAAGAAACTTTTGAGTCTCAAGACTTCTGTGTTCTACATTTGTTAACTGATTAGTCAATTTATTTATTTTTTACTAAAGCTACATTCACGTTGTGCATCCATTTTCAACAAGTTTTGCATCCATTTTCTGCATTCATATAGTTATTTTTAATTGTTATTTTTAGTGTTGAGCAAAGCGCGCTTTGGATCATAGATCTGAAGTTGCTTTGTTTAAAACTTTGGTTGAATGCCGGTACCGAAGCTGACTTCGGAATACAATTTTAAAATGGTTTGCAAGTTGAATAATTGAAGTCCGAAGGTTTTTAACCAAGTCTTGCGAGAGACACTAGCCATTTTGCATCCATTTTTAATGGCCGATAATAATGGCTGCTAAAAATACATGGTTTTCATTGACTTTTTAAAATAAAATCACAACCCTTGCAGTGTACATAATGTCACCCATAGTTGCCCCTAGAAGTGATAATGTCCCCTAATAGTGGCTCCCAGCAATAATAATGTCCGCAGAAAAAAGGGCCCGCTGAAGGACCTGCACTCAAGCATCATGATGTCACCATGCTCTCCAAGCATGATCGCATGGTGACATCACCACGCTTGAGTGCAGGTCCTTTGGCAGGTCCTTCAGCATTAAGAGGAGTGACTGCCTCTGCGTATGCAAGTGGATAAGGTGATTCATTTTTTTAACCTCTAAAATGCCATTTAGCATTAGTGTACCCATTTCTAACAGCCATTAGATGGGTACACTCCTGTTCAATGACTGTTAAAAATGGTTTCATTGATTTCATGTTCAATTTTTTGAAGGCTGCTTTTTACTGGCCTAACCAATTTGTTCTAAGAATGGTTGTGTGACTGTAGCCTAATGTATGACCTTGGGAAATGAGTTATGTGAGTTAATATGTGGGTTGTTTACATTGAAAAAAAAATCGTATTTTCACAAAATTCATGTGTTTTATTTTATTTGCCCCAATAGGATTTTACAAGTGTGAGGCAGTGACAGGCCTCATATATGACGAGAGAAGATATGGGTCTCCTAGAAGGGTGCAGGAAACCTTTCAGAGGAGATATATGTTATGGTTTGCTGTGTCTTCCCCACAATCACCTGGCCTGAGGTGAGGCCAAGTGTAAAAATCACTCGGGGATAAAGCAATCCTGAGGGCTCTTTCACACGAACGGATGCCGTGCGTGGAATCTGCTGCGTGAAAGAGAGCCAAGCCCCATTTAGGAGAGCAGAGACACGGAGCATTAACAAGATTGATAATGCTCTGTGCCTCTCTGTGACTTTTTTACCTCAAGATCACAGTGACAACTTTATCTCACTGTGATTTTGTAGTAAAAAGATCACAGAGAGGTACAGAGCATTATCAATCATGTTAATGCTCCGTGTCTCTGCTGTCCTGCACAGGGCTTGACACTCTTTCACGCAGCAGATTCCAAGCATGGCATCCGCTCGTGTGAAAGAGTCCTTAGAGGGAGATATTGAGGAGAAAGCCTGCAGAAGCTCTGTGTATTCCCAGCTAGGAGGGCTGAGGAAACCTGAGTTTTGGGGGGACTCGGCAATGGCTGAAGAAGAGAGGTGTGGCGTGGTCAGAGTCCCCCAAAGGTATTTCACTGCTTCCATCACGAGGACTGGTGGGTTGCAATGGTCGCAGCTAGGAGGCTGTTTGTCCCAAGCCGAATACCGCAGTGTGAATACCGAGCTAGAGGTGAGTTAGTGAAAACCTCTGTATAGTGAGCGCCTGGCCGGGCAAGAATTTATTATTTTGTGCTGATGTAACACATTGTGATGTGAAGCTGTGACTTCATGGTGCCAAGTGATGCCAAACTTGGAAGTGTAATGTACTGTGGAATGAATAAAGCACTGATTGAGCTTGAAAACCCCGATTGATGAGAAGTTTTTCATTGCCGACCCATGAGAGAGAGCAGTCCCCTTACACAAGAGTTATAATTGGGGCAGTTTATATGTTCAACGTTTGTCTCCATATTGATTATCACCCCTGGTAGTTCACATCATAGCAACCAGTGATCATTTCTAAAATAGGGTCCCAATCAGGCTTGATCATGGCACTGAAAACGTTTACTCTCAGAGTAAAAGTTTTCTTTATAAGGAATGCAGCTGCACATTACAGCTAATGTAATGGCACTGAAATTACATACACAATGGACATCCCCTTTAATTGTATGTTGATCACTGCTACTTACACTTTTATTCACAGTACCTTGCCCATTAACACCAAGCAATCTGCTAGGTGAAATTACATTTTGTATTAATAGAGGTTCTTCATCCCAAGCCACCTCTCCTTTTAGGTGTCCTGATGCATGTAAGGCCGCTTGCCCTCCCGGGCTGCGGGTGTTGGTGAAGGGGAACGGGCAAATCTCAGTGCAATATCCTTGCGCCCACAGTCCTACTGCAGTGAACAAGGTCCGGCACAGGAAGTGGTCATGCGCCAGCTCCTTGAGACCTCTGGTGATGTCACTTCCGCCAGGCGTTCACAGGAAGTATGTCAGGCACCACGCCCTGCCCTTGAGACCTCTGGTGAGGTCACTTCCGCCAGGCGTTCACAGGAAGTGTGTCAGTAACCACGCCTCTGCCAATTAGCTCACTACTATTTAAACCCTGAGCTTCTGCTGGGCAGGGCCGGTGTCTTGTTGTTCATGTGTGACTGCTATACGGTCCGGTCCATTGCGTTTGAAACTGAATTAGTGTTTGTGTGCTTCCTTGCATCGGTGCCTGGTTTCACGTACCTGCTTTCCTGTCTGTCTTTTGTGTGTGTGTATCACTCAGACTGTTTGTAAGCCAGGCTTGCGGCCGTGCCGTAGCCCCTTCCTGGAGCACGGGTACACGGTGGGCGTCGCTCGTCTGGAGGTCTGTGAAGCCAAAGCTCTGGCTCCAGTCTCAAGCGCTTTTTGCGCAGTACGTGTTTGTGTAAGTGTTTACCTTACTATTTGTTATCTAGCCTCCTATATCATTTCGCCCTTCGGGAGCAATCGTCATTGTCCGGCTGCCCAGAGTTTGGGTCCAGTGATCCCCAGTGACTCTGCCAAGTGGCAGAGTCACTTATTTTTTTATTTGTGCCTCAGTGGCCTAACAATGCAATTATCTAAACCAGGTGGAACTGATTATGTGTGGCCTTTTATTGCAGTCAATGATGAATGCAAATGAGTTGAATAAACAGGAGCTGTGCAAGCCGAGAAAGACCCCAACAGGTAATTATCAGGATCAAACCGTATATTCCCAATAATTGCTTGCTTGTTCATTGGGTGATGGGTGATACTGTTACACAGTGCAAATATTAACCCTTTCACTCCCGGAGGTTTTTTCGGTTATGCATTTTCGTTTTGCGCTCCCTGCCTTCAAACAGCCATAACTGTTTTATTTTTCTGATCACATAGCTGGATGAGGGCTTGTTTTTTGTGGGACAAGTTGTACTTTCCAATGCCACCATTTAATATTGCATATGGTGTAGTGGGAAGCGGGAAAAAAATTCCAAATCAGGTGAAATTTAAAAAAAAAAAACCGCTATTCCGCTACAGTTCTACGGGTTTCTTATTTACAGTGTTTGATGTGCATTAAAACTGAGCCATTACTTTCATTCTACTGGTCAGTACGAATCCAGAAATACCTAATATGTATAGTTTTTCCTGCGTTTTGTGATAAAATAATTAGAAAGTTGCCCTTTTTTTTTTTCCCTTGTCATATCTTGACCCCTATAACTTTTTGGTATTTATGTGTACAGAGCTGTATGTGGGCTCATTTTTTGCTGGGTGATCTGAAGTTTTTATTGATACCATTCTGGGGTGTGTATGACTTTTTCATCACTTTTTATTTAATTTTTTTTAGAAAAAAAAGCGACAAACGGCAAATCGCCATTTGGACGCTTTTTTCCGCCACACAATTCGCCGTATTGGAATTTTTTTTTTATATTTTAAAAGTACAGGCGTTTTCAGTCACGGTGATACCCATGATATCTATATTTATTGTTATTTAGGTATTTATTTTTTAATTATACGGAAAGGGGGGTGATTTGAACTTTTATATCTTTTTTATTTTTTATATATTTTTTAATATTTTGTTTTTAATTTTTTTGACTATTTGAAAGCTCAAATATGAGCTTATATATTGTGGCTTTTTTTTTCTTTATGAGCAATCAGGGATTTTCTAGACTGAGATAAATCCAAGAATTGCTCATCTCTTATCCTGGCCTGCCATATAGTGGCCAGAATAAGAATTGCACTTTGAAAACTGTAATCCTCACCAGCGAGGATTACAGTTTTCATATGGTGTACAGACACCCCGATTGGCCACACAGGGTGTCTGTACACCACCCAGAAGCGAACGCAGCGAATGTGATCACGGCATCTAAACGCCCAGCAAGACGCCGCTGATCAAGTAAGTAGCGGCAAGTCTCTGCTGTTAGAAACTGTGTACGGCGCTGGGAGTGTAAGCGTTAACAAGCATTGCCCTGCTTATTGGCCTGTGCAAAGGGGCTTAACCCTTTCCCGACCAGCGCCGTACATGTACGGCGCTGGTGCGGTGCAGGGACATGATGCCCGCTCGTGGGTGTGGCAGGCGTCATGGCCAGCAAGTCTCTGCTGTTTCTTACAGCAGAGACTTGCCGCTACTTATCTCCGTCGGCGGCGTCTTCTTGGGCCTTCTGATGCCGTGATCACACGCTTCCGGGTGGTGTACAGACTGATTGGCCAATTGGGGTGTCTGTACACCATATGAAAACTGTAATCCTCGCTGGTGAGGATTACAGTTTTCAAACTGCAATTCTTATTCTGGTAACTAAATGGCAGGCCAGGATCAGAAATGAGCAATTTTAGGATTTAACTGCATCTAGTAAATCCCTGATTGCTCATAAAGAAAAAAAAAAAAACTAAACACAATATATTAGCTCATATTTGAGCTTTAAAATAATCACAAAAAAAATTAAAAAATGTAAAAAAAATATAAAAAATAAAAAATATATAAGTTCAAATCACCCCCCTTTCCGTATAATGAAAAAATAAATACCTAAATAACAATAAATAGACATCATGGGTATCACCGTTACCAAAAACGCCCGTACTTTTAAAATATAAAAAAAAAATTCCAATACGGCGAATTGTGTGATGGAAAAAAGCGTCCAAATGGCGATTCTCCGTTTTTTGTCGCTTTTTTTCTAAAAAAAAAATTAAATAAGATGTGATCAAAAAGTCATACACACCCCAGAATAGTATCAATAAAAACTTCAGATCGCCCCGCAAAAAAATGAGCCCCCATACAGCTCCATACACATAAATACCAAAAAGTTATAGGGGTCAAGATATGACAAAAAAAAAGGGCAACTTTCTAATTATTTTATCACACGCAGGAAAAACTATACATATTAGGTATTGCCGGATTGGTACTGACCAGTAGAATGAAAGTAACTGGTCAGTTTTAATGAACATCGAATGCTGTAAATAAGAAACCCGTAGAACTGTAGCGGAATAGCGTTTTTTTTGCAATTTCACCCGATTTTGAATTTTTTTCCCACTACACCATATACAATATTAAATGGTGGCGTTGGAAAGTACAACTTTTCCCGCAAAAAACAAGCCCTCATACAGCTATGTGATCAGAAAAATAAAAGAGTTATGGCTGTTTGAGGGCAGGGAGCGCAAAACGAAAATGCATAACTGAAAAATCCTCAGGGGGTGAAGGGGTTAAGGTCCTAAAACCTCCTCAGGTCAATTTCATTTAATCTCATACTTGTCCAGGAGATATTGGCTGTGTGAATAGAGTTTCAATGGCACTATGTGGTGACTCTCCTCAGCAGGTATTCAGAGGGACTGTGTGTGGCTTCCATGCTGAGTAAGACAGCATAGTTATGAACCCATGCTAGGTGATGGAGCCATGGTTTTTTGTAGAATTTTCTCTTTCAAACTACCTACAGAACAATCAGACGTGGTGATGTTATAGTATGTGTCCTTTCTGAGTGGGACTAGTGTAAAACATCAAAAGTACATACTAGGGCTTCACCAAAATTGTTGGGTTGTAGTGTGTGTTGAAAAGAGAAAGAGGCTCCTTGGTAGAGAATGGCTCTGAAAATGGTGACACACCGACCAGAGAGACAGAGAAACAGGTGCCAATAAGACTGACCTGCTAAATCGCCTTCCATATCTGCAGCTTTGCTACAAAGGGCCTCTAGCTTTGTTGCACCAGCTGTCTACCTCTACTATATCCACCTTCCAACTACCCTATACATACAGTATGCTACAGCTCTTCTACTTTATATCAAATCTTCTTTTCTGCTACATTGAGTGTCCAGTTTTGCTCATCTTCTACACTGGTCATCTAGCTCTGCTATCCTTACCATCTGACCCTGCTCTATTAGAGCTTCATTTCAGCTTAAGTGCTCATCCAGTTCTGCTTAGTCTGTGAATTTATCTTTATCTGATTTTATAGTTTGGTCACTCCAGCACTGTCTTCAGATCTGTTATATCAGTGGTGGTGAATAGCTTCCTTGCTCTGCTACATCACTGACACCGTCAGTGCTACTGCTGGATCTACAGTTCTACCAGATAAGTGGCTCAACCTCACTAGGTAATAATATGAAGAGGTTGCCAGTGAATTGTTAGTCCTGGGAGACCCAAACTGACTTCAGAGGCCTAAGTTTGCCAAGTAGAACAAAAAGAACACAGACTTGCAAGCAGAGTGTGAAACAGAAAAAAAATCACCGTTTTGACGCTTCTTGTCAAGTTGTACACGACTCCGTGCAGCCTCTTTCTTCCTGATTGATAGCTCAGTCTTTAGACACAATGCACCTGAAATCTTTTGCATGCACCCTTCTATTTCATTTTCAACATCTGAGCCAATCTTCAGTGTACTTGCCTTAAAAGGTTCACCCCCCACCCCTGGGAGTCACCACCCGCACAGTGAGTGAGTTGGCACCTGTGCAGTGAGCCTCTGAAGCAAAGTACACTGACAATAAAACAGAGGGGCACATGGGCAAAACCTTTAGTGCATTGCTTCTGAAGAAAATAAACACTGAGCTGTCAATCAGGAGGAAAAAAGAGGCAGGACACAGGAGCAGCTAGCTAGACTTGGAGCATCAAGACCACTGCTCCCTTGGCTTCAAGCAGCTAATTTGCATAACATCCTGGGCAGTTGTATTTTTGGATTTTTCCATCAAATGAAAAAGGCAAAGACAATGTTGGAGACCTGATGACTATACCTGTGAGGCACTATGGTGGTTCAGGAGGCAGATAGTGATGTCAGGATGTTACAATGTTCAAGAAACTGTTGGGTGAAATGGAAAAAACCACAGTTCTACCTTTTTTAATGTTTACACCAGGGCTGGACAACCTGAGGCTCTCCAGCTGTTGCAAAACTACAACTCCCACCATGCCCTGCTGTAGGATGATAGCTGTAGGCAGACTGGGCATGCTGGGAGTTGTAGTTTTGCAACAGCTGGAGAGCCGCAGGTTGGCCAGCCCTGGTTTACACCATTTGGGATATGTACTACTTTTTCTACATACTTTATATTTAAAATTTTCAAAGCACAAACATTTATCTGACAGTGATTTTGTGATGTTACACAAATGTGTCAAGAAATAAAGATTTAAAAATGACAGGATTACAATGCAAACAACATTCCTAGACATTTTTTGATACCTCAGGATAGGTCATCAATTTCAGATTGGTGGGGATTCCACTCCCCATGAACCTACCAATCAGCTGTTTCAGACAGTAAAGGGGATCGTAAACTCTACACAGATCTGGGGCTGCGTTCCAGAAACACGTTATAATCGATAAAGGAGTTTCTTCAACTGGTTGAGGGCTGGAATCCATAATTTTTCACGGTGGTTTTTTTAGGTCCCCCAGAGCCTTCTGCCTAATCTGAAAATAGGCCATCAATATCTAAGTACCAGAAAACACCTATAAAAAGAATGGAATAAGGGGTAATGAGGAGGGAAAGGGAACTGATGTAAGCTGTCAAAATTAGTTACAAATATAATTCAGACATTGGTCCAACTATTCAACAATGTATTTGTACCATTTTCTGTTGACTTGTATGGAAAATCAGCCTCCAATGTGTAGCATTTTTTAAAACAGATGTGCAAAAATACATGTCCTTGTACACTAGAGCATTATTTCGCATTGGGAAGCTGCTTGGTAGCTTTTTGAACATGCAGTTTAAATGCCTTTTTTCTGTGTTGACAAAGCCTTGCTGCTTAGCTGACCGTCTAAAAAAAATGATGGTTAAGGTCCTGCTGCTGAGCTGAGCATCTAAAAAATAATGGTTGAGGGCCTGCTGCTGAGCTGATTGTCTAAAATATTATGGTTGAGGGCCTGCTGCTGAGCTGACTGTCCAAAAAATTATGGTTGAGGGCCTGTTGCTCAGCTGAACATCTAAAAAATTATGGGTGAGGGCCTGCTGGTGACCGTCTTAAAAATTAGAGGTGAGGGCCTGCTGGTGAACGTCGAGGGCAGCATAATAATCAGTTTGATATGATGGACGATGAGGAAGAAGAGGACGAGAGGAGGAAGGGGTGCATGGGAATACAGTGTATTCAATACACCCTAAAAGCAACATTTAAAGTTCCTTCATGTTCAGCCACTTTCTTCTGGTGGGGTAGAGAAGTCAGGGGCAATCCAGGCCTTGTTCATTTTGATAAGCATCAATTTGTCAGCATTTTCAGTTGACAGGCGGATGCATTTATCAGTAATTATGCCCCCAGCGGCACTAAATACCCACTCCGAAAAAACACTGGCGGATGGGCAGTCCAGCACCTCCAAGGCGTAGAGCGCCAGTTCGTGCCACATGTCCAGATTAGACACCCAATAATTATAAGGCACAGAGGGATCACTAAGGACGTTGACACGGTAAGCTACGTACTTCTTCACCATCTTCTAAAACTTTTCCCTCCTTGTGACGCTAGGCCGCTCATCAGGGTGAGGGTGCTGGCGTGGTGTCATAAAACTGTCCCAGGCTTTGTAGAGTGTTGCCCTGCCTCTGTTGGAACTGCTGTGTGTTCCCCTCATCTCCTCTCCTCTCCTCTCCTCGGGTGCCCAAGGAACTATGTACTCTGCCACCAGCGTTGTCAGATGGAAACTTTTGGAGCAATTTTTCTGCATGTTGCAGCTGGTATTCCACTACTGGCCTCTGCTGCTCACAAAGCCTGCCCAACATGTCGATGGGTGGAGTTCCAGGGTGTGCTCAGGTCGCACAGCAGTCGGTGAGCTGGCAAGTGCAAGCACTGCTGCAGCGTTGCCAGACTGGCTGAAGCTGTAGGTGACTTTCGGAAATGGGCACACAGGCGGTGCACCTTCACCAATAGCTGAGTCAAATTGGGTAGGTTTCGAGAAACCGCTGAACAACTAAGTTGAAGACGTGGGCCAGGCATAGTATGTGTGTGAGGTTGCCGATCTCCAAAGCCGCCACCAAGTTGCGGCCGTTTTCAGACTTTCAGGTTGAGTGGCGAAAGCTACAGCTCAGGCTGGTCCCTTATGCCCTGTCATAGCTCTGCGGTGGTGTGCTGTTTGTCATCTAAGCAAATAAGTTTCAGCATGGCTTGTTGCCACTTCCCGACTGCTGTGCTACACTGCTTCAAGCTACTGACTGATGGCTGACTGGTAGTTATAATGCACATGCTGCGCAGTTCGTGTTAAGGTCAGGCAAAGTTGTGTATAAAATATATACTGCAGCCAGTTATAATAATAGTCCTTTAAAGGATTTTTGGGTATTTTAAACAAAACAACTAGTCCTGCCTAGCCAAATCCTATCCCTACACTATCTGTCCCTCCTTGCGCAAATGTTATACAGCAGACGCAGCACACGTAATGTCGCCTTGATTAGCAGCAGAAAACAATACACTGGATGTCAGGTATTTGGAATACACAAATGTTATACAGCACACGCTGTGCAGGTGGTGTTTAGGTCAGGCAAACTTGCACAATTTTTGCCCCACCAAAAAATAAAATATTGCAGCCAAATATAAAAATAGTCCTTAAAAGGACTTTGGGGTCTTTTAAACAAAAAAAACTAGCCATGCCTAGCCAATTTCTATCCCTACACTATCTGTCCCTCCTTGCAGCACCTCTCCCTGACTCGGACTTAGCCAGGTCACATGTCACTGGGTGCTATATAGCACCCAATGACACGTTCCCGGCCAGCCAATACCAGTACCTCCCCACACGCTGATTGGCTGCATAGCAGCCAAGAAAAGTGCAGGGAGGGGACTCGAGCATGGTGCTCGAGCACACACGGTTGTCGTCTGAATACCGCATGGTCCAAAGCACCCCCATGCTAGGCCGAATACGGGGCGAATATGGCCATGCTCAGCCATCACTAGCGGGCATCAGATGGGTGCCCAACCGATTATTGCATGGGCCCCGGATATCATGGACTGTATCCACTAGCATTGCTGTAACAGCAGCATAGAAGGGGTTTGCAGTCAGTGAACGAACCCATCCGGTCCCAGCGCTGGGACTGGGACCTGATGGGTGAGAAGGCAGCCCGATGCCTTGCATGGCATGGGGACCTGCCTTCTACGGAAGCCCAGGAGATCCAGTCTAATGCACACAGTGTAATACACTAACAGGCAATGCATTACAATACAGATGGATTTTAATGCATTGCAGAGGGGATCAGACCCCCGAAAGTTGAAGTCCTAGAGTGTGACAGAAATAAAGTAAAAGAAAAAAGTAAAAAAAAAAAGGTTTTTTTAATAAAAAAATAAAGTTTCAAGTAAAAAAAAAAATAAAAAATGCCCCTTTCCCCTGAAAGAAACCAGAAAAAAACACACATATTAGGTATCGCAGCATCCATAACAAAGAGCTCTATAAAAATATCACATGATCTGACTGCGTAAATGAACATCGAAAAAAATAATACTAAAAACATTGTCAAAAAAGCCATGCAAACCGTCACCTCATCCCACAAAAGATGAGACCCTATAAAAAAAAAAGCTATGGCTCTTAGAAAAAAAAAGCTATGGAGCCACTACAAAATCATATTTTTTGGTTTAAAAAATGCTATTATTGTGTAAAACTTACATAAATAAGAAAAAGTATAAATATTAGGTATATATTTGGTATATCATGTCCGTAACAACCTACAGTACTCTTTCTGCAAAAAACAAGCCCCTGCACAAGACAAAAAAATTCACAATTTTCCAAATTTGAATTTCTCTACTTTTAAGACAAATACAGTAGTAATACCTCATAAAATAGTTATCAGTCATCATTCCCCATATGTCTACTTTATGTTGGCATTAGTGTTGAGCGGACATGTTAGGCCGAATACACTATTCGGCCGAACATGGCGGTGCTTGGGACCACGCAGTATTCGGCCGAATACCGTCACCTCCCCGCACGCTAATTAGCCAATTAGCGTGCGGGGAGGGATGGCATTCAGTGTAATGCCAGTAGCCATCTTACTGTAGCTACTGGCATTACACTGATTGGCTGGCCGGGTCACTGATTGGCTGGCTATAAAGCACCCGGTGACATGTGACCCAGCCAGTGTTAGATAGGGAGAGCTGCTGCATGCAGGGACAGACAGTGCAGGGAGAGAGAAGCACGCTAGGCAGGGATAGAAATCGCTAAACAAAGAGCCAAAAGCCCTTTTAAGGGCTATTATATCTGTCACAAACCTACATTTTATTATTTTGGAGAACTTTAATGGTGTTGAAAATAGCGCTAGGTGGCCTGCCATTAACGCCACATGTGCTGCTGCAGCAAGGAGGGACATACACTGTAGGGAGAGAATCACGCTAGGCAGGGATAGAAATTGCTCAAAAAAGACCCAAAAGCCCTTGTAAGGGCTATTATATCTGTCACAAAGCAATATTTTATAATTTTTGGGGTGTTTAAAGGGGGTGAAAATAGCACTAGGTGGCCTGCCATTAATGTCACATGTGCTGCTGCTGCATGCTGTAGGACACTCTCTGTATACTATATACCTGACATACTTTGCTATAATTTCTGCTGTTAAGCCCGCAGTACTTCTTTCGCGTCTTGCTGTATAACATTTGCGCAAGGAGGGACTTGTGTAGGAATATAATTTCTATAGGCAGAGTTAGTATCATTGTTCAAAAGACACAAAAGTCCATTGTTAAATCCTTCTGCATTTGGCAAAAAGAACCCAAGTGTGCCCTGTCAGTAACGCTAGGTGCACAGCGTATTACATCCGTTCAAACATCTATGTAGCTGACATCCGTTGTTACATTTAATACAGTTAATTTAGGCCGCAGTTCCTCATTTGCACCTGCTCTTTAACGTTTGCGCATTCAGAATATTGGACATTCGTTTAAATTTTTCTGATCTTACAGTTAATAAAAATCTGCAGTACTGTAGTTGTGACCAAGTTGCAGATATACTATACAATATGCGCAAGGCGAGCACTAAGGGACGGAGAAGTGGGCGTGCTGCTGATGGTGAATGCAGAGGCCATGGCTCTGGGCGCGGTGATACTGTGCCTGCTGGCAGAGCCCAAGAAATAAAATAATCCAAAACTCCTAGCTTCATGTCAAAGTTTGCAGGACGGCCAAGACACATCTCTTGTCGCCACACCAGTGCAAGCAGGTAGTCGGTTGGATTTCAGCTGATAATGCTTCCAGTCGGTTCAGCACTACCCCCTCTTCCACAAAGTCCAGTCTCAGTAGCCAAGAGTCTGGGCAACCGTATCCTCACCCTGATCCTCCTTCCTCTCACCATTCAGAGTCTGGTCAAGGAACTAATCCCACATTGGGATATTCCAAGGAGCTTTTTTCATCACCGTTCCTTGGCTTGGGCCTCTCATCAAGGCCATTTGAAGTGGGACATGAGGAGATATTGTGCCCTGATTCCCAATCTATTGAGCAAACACAGTCTGAAGAAGATGATGGTGGGGACCAGCAACTAGAGTCTCACGAGGTGGATGATGAGGATGAGACACAGTTGCCAATAAGTCAAGGGCAATTAGTGTCTCAAGAGGTTGTGGATGAGGATGAGACGCATTGTTCACCATGTCAGGAGGAGGACCACAGTGAGGATGTTTAAGAGGAGATGGTGGACAATAAAAAATCTGACCCAACCTGGGCAGGCCGAGCGAGGACAGCAGTATAGAGGGGAAGGGATCCGCAGCAGCGCAACAGGCTGCAACTGTTCCCCGGAGCAGCCCCTTGCGGCAAGCTCCCTTGCCAAGGGTTAGGTGTTCCTCAGTCTGGCGGTTTTTTGAGGAAAGTGCTGCCGATAAACGGTTTGTAATTTGTAACCTGTGCAGTACCAAGATGAGCAGGGTCGTAAATACGAGCAACCTGACCACTACCAGCATGATCCGCCACATGTCAGCTAAGCACCGTAAAAGGTGGGGCGAACGCCTGGGTCCACAATCTGTGTCTGCAGGTCACACCACTGTCTCCTCTTCCCCTCTGTTACCTGCTGTACAAGATGCAGGCCCAGATGCCTCCCGCCCTACACCTGGACCTTCGCAGGAACCATCAGCCAGCACATCCACTTCAATGTCCCAGCGCAGCGTTCAAATGTCCTTACCTCAGGCATTTGATCGCAAGCGCAAATACCCATCAACCCACCCACAGGCCATAGCACTAAACTCGCAACTTTCCAAGTTGCTGGCCCTGGAAATGTTGCTGTTTAGGCTGGTGGACACAGAGGCCTTTCGCATCCTGATAGTGGCGGATGTTCCTCGTTATGCAGTCCTCAGCCGCCACTACTTTTCCCAGTGTGCCGTCCCTGCCTTACACCAGCATGTGTCCAGAAACATAACCCATGCCCTGACCAACGCAGTTACTGGCAAGGTCAACTTAACAACTGACACATGGACAAGCGCTTGTGGCCAGGGACGCTACATTTCCCTGACGGCATACTGGGTGAACGTTGTGGAGGCTGGGAGCGAGTTGTACCCTGGGATGGCACAGGTGCTTCCCACGCCGAGGATTGTGGGCCCTACTTCCATCCGGATTTCCGCTGCCACCTACCTTAGCGGCTGCAACCCCTCCTTCTCTTCCTCCACCTTCTCCTCCACTTCTTCCCATGTAGAATTGCCATCTTGCAGCACCACTCAGACTTCTGTCAGTAGCTGGAAGCAGTGTAGTTCAGCAGTTGGTAAGCGGCAACAGGCCGTGCTGAAGCTTATTTGCCTGGGTGACAAACAGCACACCGCCGCAGAGCTATGGCATGGCATAAGGGAACAGGCTGAGCTGTGGCTCTAGCCAGTCAACCTAAAGCCAGGCATTGTTATATCCGATAACGGCCGCAACTTGGTAGCGGCTTTGGAGCTGGCCAACCTCCCACACATACCATGCCTGGCCCATGTATTCAACTTAGTGGTTTAGCAGTTTCTGAAAACCTACCCCAATTTGCCTCAGCTACTGGTGAAGGTGTGTCGCCTGTGTGCCCATTTCCACAAGTCACTGACAGCTTCAGCCAGCCTGGCAACGCTGCAGCAGAGCTTGTGGTTGCCGGCTCACCGACTGCTGTGCGATCTGAGCATGCAATGGAATTCCACCTTCCACATGTTGAGCAGGCTTTGAGCAGCAGAGAGCAGTAGTAGAATGCCAGCTGCAACACGGTCAGCACATTTCTAGTCAGCTTCCGCTCTTCACAAGCGACGAGTGGGCATTGATGTCTGACCTCTGTGAGGTGTTACGCAACTGTGATGATGGTGAGTGGCGATAATGTAATTATCAGTGTAATCCTCCCACTTCTGTGTCTACTAAAAAGCTCGCTGCTCAGAATAAAAGCCGGAGTTCTGCATGGGGAAGCGGCGGAATTGGGGGAAGACCCTACATAGGGTTATAACCAGACCACCCTCGATTCGTTTTCTCAGCGCCATTTAGAGGAGGAGCAGGAGACGGTTGCCACTGCAAGGTAGCCATACCACGTTTACACCATCTCTTCGGCGTGGATGGGCCGAAGAGGAGGAAGAGGACGAGGAGGATATTGAGAGTCATGCTCCTGGTGGGGAGAGCGAAGCCTTGTCTGTTGGGACTCTGGCACACATGGCTGACTTTATGCTATGCTGCCTTTCCCGTGACCCTCGCATTATACGCATGTTAGGCAACACGGATTACTGGTTGTTCACCCTTCTCAACCCCTGCTACAAAGAGAACTTCCCATCTCTCATTCCTGTGGTGGAGAGGACAAGTAAAATGTTGCAATACCAGAAGGCCCTTGTCCTCAGGAGGACGGAAGTGGCTGCCTGAGCACGTTCGCTCATCTCTAGTAAAGAAGTATGTAGCTGATCTTGTCAACGTCCTCAGTGATCCCTCTGCGCCGTATAATTATTGGGTGTCTAAGCTGGACACGTGGCACGGACTGGCTCTCTATGCCTTGGAAGTGCTGGCCTGCCCTGCCGCCATCGTTTTGTCTGAGCGGGTATTTAGCGCTGCTGGGGGCATAATTACTGATAAGCGCATCCGCCTGTCAACTGACAATGCTGACAGGTTGACACTTATCAAAATGAACAAGGCCTGGATTTCATCGGAATTCAAATCTCCACCAGAGGAAAGCGGCTTAACATGAAGAAACCTTAAATCTGGCTTTTAGGCTGCATTGAATACACTGTATTATCATGTACCACTTCAACTTCTTGTCCTCTTCCTCCTCTTCCTCCATCATATGAAACAGCTTATTAGGCTGCCCTCGAAGTCCACCAGTTGAGCCTGCACCCTAATTTTTTAGCCGGTCAGCTCACCAGCTGGCCTGCACCCTAATTTTTTAGCCGGTCAGTTCACCAACTGGGCCTGCACCATAATTTTTTAGCCGGGCAGCTCACAAGCTGTGCCTGTACCATAATTTATTTAGCCGGGCAGCTCACTAGCTGGGCCTGCACCATAATTTTTTAGCCGGTCAGCTCACCAGCTCGGCCTGCACCACAACTTTTTAGGCAGTCAGCTCACCAGCTGGGCCTCAACCATAATGTTTTACACGCTCAGCTCTGCTACCTGTCACTTATAATGTTTCATACGTTCAGCTAAGCAGCTTGTTACCATTAAATTTTTTTTTTTACTGTCAGCTCGGCAGCAAAGTGTCAATCTTAAATTTGGGACAGTTTGGTGAGCAGCAGCGTGTCAACCTTATATTTGGGACAGTTTAATGAGCAGCAGCGTGTCACCCATAAGTTTTTTTGACGTTCTGCTCGGTAGCAGCGTGTCACTCGTACATTTTTTTGACGTTCTGCTCGGCGTCCCTAAATTTGGGACAGTTTGATAGGCATCAGCGTGTCACCCTTAATTGTTTAGACGGTCAACTAAGCAGCAACACGTCACCACTATTGTTTTTGCGTGTCAGCAGCAGGCCATCAATCATAATTTTTAAAGGGTGTGTCTGATGCACTCCTTTATGTTTAATAAAGGGGGTATTGGAGTGCCTGTTCCTTGAAATTTTTGGCAGCCCTTTCCCTATTTGAATGAGGCCCACCTTAATATGATATACCGGTTGTATGGGAGCGCCTCATCCGTGTAATTTTTTGTAGCACTTGCACTTGACATACAAGTAAATCTATGTTTCCTAATAATATTTCCTGTTAAATCAATGTTATCTTGTTTTTTTGGGCGGTATTTTTGTCATTCCGTAAAAGTGGCATAATACTCGGACATCATTGTTAATAGCAGTGACTTCGGTGTCCAAGATGCATGCAGACATCCTCCCCATGCTGTTCCCTAACCATTTCTTTGGTGTTTCCACCTTTTTCTGACGTTTCCCTATTGACCAGACACCCTCCCCTCATCCGAGCAGGGGGTGTCTGGTCTTCTCCCATTGACTTCCATTATACTCGGATGCTCGGCCGAGCACTCGAGCACCACCTAGTGTTCGACCAGAGCACCCGGGTGCTCGATCATCACTAGATGGCATCATTTTGTAAATGTCATTTTATTAGGATATGAATTAGGCTTTGAATTTTAGGAGTAATTTTTAAACTTTTTAACATTTCCAAATCCATTTTTAAGTACCAATTCAGTTATAAAGTGTTTTTGGGGGGATTACATATTGGAAACCACCCTTAAATTACACCCCCCTAATTATTTAAAACTGTTAACCCTTGAGGTGTTCCACAAGAATTAAAGGAAAATGGATGTGAAATTTCAAAATGTCATTTTTTTTGTACATTTGATTTTTGTTTATCTTTTTTTTCTTGCAACACTGCAAGGGTTAACAGCAAAATAAACCTCAATATATATTGCTCTTATTCTGCCGTTTGCAGAAATACCCCATATGTGGTAGTAAACTGCTGTCGGGGCACATGGTAGTAGTCATAAGGTAAGGAGCGCCATATGGATTTTGGAGGCAGATTTTGCTAGAATGGTTTTTAGGCACCATTTTGTATTTGAAGAGAACCTGACGTACCCCTACAGTGGAAAACCTCAAAAATACGGTACACATATTAAGGGGGGTACTGAGAACTTTGACCCCTAAGCGTTTTACAAATTTTGGAAACACTTGGCTATGGAAATAAAAAGTTTAATTTCTTCCAATAAAATGTTGCTTTAATCCCAAATTTTTCATTTTCACAAGGGATAAATGGAAAAAAATCACCCAGTAATTTGTTACCCATTTTCTACTGAATATGGCAACACCCCATATGTGGTGGTAAACTGCTTCGGAGGCACATAAAAGGATTCAGAAAGGAAGGAGCACCATATGGCTTTTGCAGCAGATTTTGATGGATTGGTTTGTGGGTGCCATTGGTTTTTATTTTTTAAGTGATTGTCACTAGCCTTACTGGCTGGATATAGCTACGTCTTGCCAGCTTCCGTAGGACTAACAAGTACTGGCGTTCGGAATATAACAAGCCCCCGGGTTTTGATCAGAGCCCGACGCAAGGCAGGTTGGACTTGTGTGGCCGGGAACCTGCAGGTCGCGTTGCCACTTGGAAGCGGAGAGAGTTCAGCCGGATCACCAGCAGGCCAGAAGAGATGAGGAGCAGACTGAAGACTGGAGCCAAACAGGAGACAACTGAAGAGCTGGAGTACAGTGGGGAAAAGACCTGATACTCTGGTGTTGGTCAGGTGCATATGTAAGAAATATAGGCCTGGAAAATGGCTGCCTGCATATTGAGTCAACATGGCGTCCATGGGCTTATCAGTATGCATGTGTACACTGTTTGCATGTGGCATTGCTTCAAGGGACTCGCAGTCTGGTGTTTTCTTACATGTGTTAAACTAGGGGTGAGGACAGCTGTTTTCTCGTTATTTGTTGCAAATGAGGATGTCTCCAACCTGATAATAGAGTCAGGATGTCCATTGTGAGCAACTGCCTTCATTTGAGAATGCGAGAACCTAAGATTTCCTGATCAGGAACAAGACTGGGCAACTGCTCATTGGTGGAGAGTAGACCAGATTGGGGTATAATAATAGGGGTTGGACAGGAAGTAGGGGAGGAACACAAGAAAAGGGAACACACAGGAGGGACACACAGGAGGAAGACAGGAAGAAGCTGTGGGCAGGAGGCTGGGGACTGAGGAGAGGCAGTGGGCAAAGAGGCCGGGTGTGGTAACTATATAGTTATATTATTGGTTATCTGTAATATTTGGTAACTATAATATTCAAGTTTGTGTTCATTGTATTGTATTAATATATAGTATTTCTTTCTGTACCCTTCATTTGTCCCATATCAGTTCATTAACAGCTCCATAAACTACATTTCTCAGTATACAATATACCCGTTTTTATGCACTTGCTCGTGTTTCTCATTTGTTGCACCTAAACTACGAATCTAACCCAGTAAGAGGGTGGGGATTATATATATTTCTATATTTATTTATAGTTATATATAATCGAAATTTCTTACACATAGAGCTGCCTTAAATATATGCCTCTGGATGAGGATCAGGTGCTGGATTAATGAGGTTTGGCAGAAGGTCAGACGGTATAGGAGCTGCAGTACAAGCTGCCAGCCCCTAAAGGGGGCGAAAGCACCAGCTATTGCAGAGTCTGCCGGAAGCTGCTGCTGGAATCACTGCAGCATACGCTTGTATAGAGGATTTGCCAGCGACCGCCGAGGGGGGCGGCCTCACCGACGGGGTGAGTGTAGCGGTGCTCTGCGCCCAGATGTGACAGTGATTGTCTTATGCGGGGGCTCATTTTTTGCAGGTTTAGGAGACATTTTTATTGGTACCATTTTTGGGTACATAAGACTTTTTGATTGCTTGGTATGACACTTTTTGTGAGGCAAGGTGGCAAAAAATGGCTGATGACGGAACAGCAGGAGAACTTTAAATTAATAGAGAATCACTAATAAGAGATGATGGAACAGCAAGAGAACTTTATATTATTAGATGGTCACTAATAGACAGGAGATGATGGAACAGCAGAAGAACTTTATATTATTAGAGAATCACTAATAGGCAGGAGATGATGGAACAGCAGGAGAACTTTACATTATTAGTAGAGATGAGCGAGTAGTGAAATATTCGAAAGTTCGAAATTCGATTCGAATAGACCGCGAAATTCGACTATTCGACCGAATATCGAATCCCATTAAAGTCTATGGGAAAAAAATGCTCGCCACTTGGAAATCTCAATTTGACCACTTGAAGGTCACCAAGTCCACCCTGAAACCTCAGAAAAGGATGCCAACACTGCTGGAATGCAACTGGGACAGCAGGGGAAGCATGTCTGGGTGCATATAACGCGCCCAAGTCGCACTATTACGCCACTATCACAGCCTCTCAACAATACACTCCA
>ONZH01004656.1:0-46973 GCA_900303285.1 Rhinella marina | reverse complement strand
TTTTTTCAACAGAAACCAGGATACAAGGGATTATAGGAGTAATGTTATGTTGTTTATTCTGGTCTTTAAAAGTACAGTTTTGCGTTACCGTTTTTTTTTTACCAGATTCGTTACGAACTTTCAAAAGTTCGGTTCGGTGACAAACCGAACTTTTTGCAAAGTTCGTAACGAATCTGGTTTGTTACAGTTCGGTTCGCTCATCCCTAATTAAAATCTTCAATTGGTTTTCCTTATACCCCACCGAGGAAGAACTAAGATGGGCTCTTCTCCATATAGTTCTCCATGTCTCTGGGGAGATCTCCCTCTGCAACCAGTCCTCCCATTTCAACATATAGGGGTGTTTAAATCCCTCTGGATATTCAAAGGACATGAGTATCTGATATATATCCGAAATCAAACCCTTGGCGGAGGGACTCTGTATGCAGAGTCGCTCAAATGGGGAGAGGGCGGGGACCCCAACACTTCCTAGTAGTGGAGTATCCTCAAATATTGAAACCGTAGGTCCCCAGGTAAGAAAATTTAGTTTGTAGGTCTTCAAAGGATAGAACTGCATCCGAGAACTGGTCCCTCAAATCCAGAAGGCGGTACAAACCAGCTCTAGACCAAGGTCCCACCATATCTGCCTTGGAGCTGCCCTGAAGCAGTGGATTATAGAGAAATAGCGTAAGGGGGGATCGAAGCGTAGCTACATTATACTTCACCCGCGTTCCCAGCCATACCTCCCTAGTAAATCTCATAGGTCCAAGGAGACTAGAGGGGGGGATAGCAGTGGGCGAACCCCAGATCAAGGTCCCCAAATGAGTAGGTGCCAGCCACAGCCTCTCAATTTCGGTCCAGCGACTGTAAGAGTGGAAAGTCGACCAAGATGGGATCCGTCGTAGGTGGGCGGCTAATTAATAGCTAGCTAAATTTGAAAGGGCTAAGCCTCCACTCATGACAGGAGCCGTTAATATCTAACAGGAAATAAGATGTCGTTTATAATTCCAGACAAAGCGGAGAAAGCTTACCTGTATGGAACGAAGGACTGCAGCTGGCACTCTCACCGGGAGAGTCTCAAATGAATATAGAAATTTGGGGAGAATTGACATCTTAATAGCTGCTATTCAACCCAGGAGCGATAATGGTAGCGATTTCCACTTTGCTAACAGGGAGTGAACTTCAGCAATTAATGAGGGAAAACTGGCCTTATACAGGGTAGAGTAGTGTGGAGTAAGGGAGATTCCCAGGTATTTTATTGAATTTGTTCGCCAGGTATAATGAAATCTTCCCTGCAACAGGAGAAGTCTATCTGGGTTGAAATTAATAGGCAAAGCCTCTGATTTTGAGGCATTCAGTTTATATCCCGACACTCTACTATCTATCCAGCACCGCATGAAGATTAGGGAGGGAAATAAAGGGGTTCGTCAAGGTAAGTAACACATCATCAGCAAAAAGGGAAATAGAAAAGGCCCTATCCCTGACCACTATACCCTGAATATCTGGGGAATTCCGTATGAGTGCTGCAAAGGGTTCTATACTAAGCACTTATAGGAGGGGAGACAATGGACACCCCTGTTGAGTACCATTATATATTGGGAGCGAAGAAGAGTGCGCATGGGGTAGTCTAACCACCGTGGAAGGAGAGGAGTAGAGCCCTCGCAGGGCGGTCAAAAAGAACCCCTTGAAACCAAAATGATGCAAGGTACGAAACATAAAATCCCAGTTCAACCGGTCAAATGCTTTCTCAGCATCAAGACTAAGCAATAAGGCCTCCACTCCTCCCCCATTCGCGACATCGACCAGATCAATTGCACGTCTCGTGTTGTCCCCTGCCTGGCAAAATCTGACAAATCCTACCTGATCCTTGTGTATTAAATGATGCAGCCAGGTATTTGCCAACAGCTTAGTAAAAATCTTCAGATCAGAGTTCAAAAGGCTGATGGGTCTATAACTCGCGCATTCTGATGGATCCTTCCCCGGTTTGGGGATAACCGTGATATAGGAACTGAGCATGGTGTCAGGGATCTTCTCTCCCTGCAAAAACCCATTAAACAACCCCACCATATGAGGAATCAGTACATCCCCAAATGTCTTAAAATAAGCATGGGAAAGCCCATCAGGGCCAGGAGCCTTCCCTGTGGGTAATTCAGAGATAGTAACCTATATAGTATAGGTTGATTCAGATGGGCTAACGCAGTCGGGGAGAGGACAGGGAGATGACAGTCCGAGAGAAACCCATCCAGAAGTCCATTACGAGCCATCTCGTCCTTGAGCAATGGGGAAGAAAGGGAATATAAGGTGGAGTAATATGTATTAAATAAATCGGCAATAGATGCTGGATGATATTGCAAGGTACCCTGGCGATCCTTGATCGCATGAGGCGTAAAAGCAGCCGCCCTATCTTTAAGCTGACGAGCCAGTAACGTATGGGGCTTATTACTGTACGTAAAATAATGTTGCCTGGTGTACTGGATCATTTGCTCAGTGGAGAATGAGGCCAAGGACTTGAGACGGGCTTGCAGTTCCACCACCTGCCTCAGAAGGCGTCTAAAAGGATTTGTGGTCAATGAATGTTCCGCTCTACGGAGAGATTGCAAACATTCCTTGTATTGCACCTCCCTATCCTTCTTCAGCCGGGATGAGAGGGAAATACATACGCCTCGCATGACAGCCTTGTGAGCCTCCCACAGTACACCGCAAGAAGGGACACTGTGAAGGTAGAGCTTTTGTAATAAACGGATCAGCCCAGATCACCTCAGCGCCTGAACGTGTTGGGAGACTCCAAACTGACATTTGTGTCCGTCTTGAGATCTTACCATGTGCACAACCGTTTTTTTAATTTGGACAACTGACCTGAGGAGTGCATACGAACTATCTTTCTGAAGCCTCTGGAGAGGCGCTGACATTGGGAGTTAGGGGCTGACGGGGGGAGTCGTCAGTCTATCAGTACTTTCAGAGAGTGGGACCTTAAAATCACCTCCAACCAATTGTATCATCCCACGGACAGTCGCCAAGGTAGAAAATAGAGAGGACAGGAAGGTGACCTGACCAGAATTAGGGGCATAAAGGGTACATAACGGAAGTTGTCGTCCATATAGGACCCCCTGTAGCACCAGATACCTCCCCTGTGGATCAGCATGTACATTATTAACCTGAAGAGGGCAGGATCTTGATATAAGAATGGCGACTTCCGCAGATTTAGACGTGGAGGATGCCATATATACTCTCGGAAATGTTTGGCGAAATTAAAGGAACCCTCACCTGTGAGGTGAGTCTCCTGTACTAGAATAATAGCCCCCGATTTACGGAATTCCCTCAATGCTATACTCCTTTTGAAATTAGAGTTAAGGCCCTTTACATTCAATGACATAATCTTAGCCATTATACAAGAGGGGAACGGCACAAGCTAATGTCACCATCCAAAAGAGAGGGAGGCATGGGGAAGTCTGTTCTATATGACAGAGCGGGTACCAGGCTGCTCCTCCAACAACACCCAACCCCAAAGAATGTGAGGCTACTAATGAGGACCCCATGGAACACCGAGACTGGAGAACACATTGAAGCACAGAGAAATGAGATATATCAACATTGGAACAATAAGAATAAAACAATGGTGACTTGAAGGGGTACAACAAAGTCCTAGCCTTCATGTCTATGGAGTTCAATAGAAACATAAATTCTATAAATGTAATCAAAGCAGCTACCGAACCATAGCTGAATCTATGAAAAAAGGAGACTCCAACAGGGGGTTGTGGAGGAAGTATAACTACCGAGGTAATGTGACCCAGAATCCACACCCCATAACTCCATAAATATGAAAGAGAATGAGATATTCACCCAAGTCAGAACTAAGCAACATTGGAAAAGAAGGGCAGAAGGATGTAAGGAACATAGGAAGGGAGGAAAAATGAAGGATTAAAGCCAGAAACCAGGAGAGGAGTGACAAAGCATCAGCTAATACACATAGTTACGCCGTCAGCTATGCGAGAGTCCCCTCCCTTGGTTCCACAGGAGACGGGAGATTTCATTTCTTTCTGGGTCCAACAGTGGTCCAGGTAGCTGGAATTGAAGGCAGAGTAGAGGGAAGATCCCAGGAAGGCAATTGAGGCGGAAGAATGTCCAATCAGGCACAGAACTCAGCAAGATCCTCCGGAGTCCGAAGAATAATTGTAGATCCATTCTTGTGTGCAGTAAGGCTAACAGGAAATCCCCAGCGATAAGGGATCGCATTTTTACACAGCAAGTACAGAAGAGGTCGCAGAGCCCTGCACTTTTGAAGTGTGATCCATGAAAGATCCTGGAACAACGACACCTTGGCCCCGCCGAAATCGACTTGTTGGCGAGTCCTTGCTTTAGACATAATTTCTTCCTTGAGGCCAAAGTCATTGATAAAGCAAATAATGTCCCTAGGGGGTCCCTGCAGTGACTTTGATCGAAGAGCACGGTGGGCCCTGTCCATCAAGATAGGGTGTTGCAGCGGGCGGTCCAGGATAGTGTTAAAAATAGAGTGAAGGATGGAGCGGACATCCTCGTCACCTTGGGCTTCTGGAACCCCCCCGAACTGTAATGTTGTGGCACATACCACGATTGTCCAAATCCTCAACATGGCTCTGCAAATCACGGATTTGATGAAAATGAGAGGCCGTCTGTTTCTGGAGGGAGCGGACCACTGTGCGAGAGGCATTATGATCCTCTTCAAGTTGGTGAAAACGTTGTACCACACTCTGAACATCTCGGCGGATCGCTGATATTTCTTCTTTAAAGGCATCTGTGACTTCCGTAAGCAAAGCTTTAAAGTCTTGTTTAGTGGGAAGTTGCTGTATACACGACCACCAGTCAGAGGGGGGTTCGGCAGGTACATTAGACCCCCCAGAATCTGAAGATGAGGACGACCCTCGTCTAGAGGGCGTGTGGGATTGCAATAGTTGAGGTACCCCATCAGCAAGTGAAATAGCTGGCCCATCCATCCTGGCGTCTCGGGGGTTGGGGGGAGACCCAGATTCTATGCCTTCTGAAGGGAGGGGAGGAAAACGCCTGTTAGAGTGCGCCGACAGGCAGACATCCTGTACCCGTTGGGCCCCGGTCCCAGTGATGGCTGAGGAATGGGACCCCCCAGGAGGAGTAGGTGTCCGGGGCGACAAAGATGAGCCAGGTGGCAGTGGTTGAGGGCTGCCCTGCAGTGAAGGGGTTAAGGCAGGAAAATTCTCTCCCTCCCTTGTATCATGGGGGAGTTCATTGTGGGACTGGACCCCACCAGCCGTTTCTGCCCCCCGCTGTGCAGCACCTACATTGAGGTCAGACCTCCCAGGTTCCAGGCGTCTGGAAGAGGGTGGCAGTCCATGAGAGGAGCCCTCCGGGGCTGAAGGCGACGGACCGTGCGCTCCATTCCGCAGCGCTTGTGGCGGGGAGAGAGGGGGAGGAGCGTCCTCCTGCTTCTGTGCTGCGTGTGAGTCTGCCATTACTGAGGAGGCCGGAGGGGAGCGCACAAGGAACGCTTCCAGCGTTTGCCTTTGCGATGACCCCAGAACATCAGGTGAGGCTTTGGGGGCCTCATAACCTTCTTCTTGCCCATGGCAACAGTGGGTGATGGCTAATGTAGTTAGTTGGAGCTTGGGGTGGACGGAGCTCTAATCACATGCGGCTTCTCTCCTCGGCATCCGGCCATACCCCCCTAACCACAATTTTTAAGGAAGGCCAACAGCCTCTCTAAACTCAATTTCTACCCAGGGCAAACAGCCTCTCTAACCACAATTTTTAAGGAAGGCCAACAGGCTCTCTAAATGCAATTTTTACCCAGGGCAAACAGCCTCTCTAATCACAATTTTTAAGGAAGGCCAACAGCCTCTCTAACCACAATTTTTAAGGCAGGCCAACAGCCTCTTACCACAATTTTTAAGGAAGGCCAACAGGCTCTCTAAATGCAATTTTTACCCAGGGCAAACAGCCTCTCTAACCACAATTCTTAAGAAAGGGCAACAGTCTCTCTTACCACAATTTTTAAGGAAGGCCAACAGCCTCTCTAAACTCAATTTTTACCCAGGGCAAACAGCCTCTCTTACCACAATTTTTAAGGAAGGCCAACAGGCTCTCTAAATGCAATTTTTACCAAGGGCAAACAGCCTCTCTAATCACAATTTTTAAGGAAGGCCAGCAGCCTCTCTAACCACAATTTTTAAGGAAGGCCAACAACCTCTCTAAACTCAATTTTTACCCAGGGCAAACAGCCTCTCTAACCACAATTTTTAAAAAAGGCCAACAGCCTGTCTAACCACAATTTTTAGCGTGAGATATTCGTGTTTTTTAAGGTTGACGCTTATCAAGATGAACAAGGCCTGGATTGCCCCTGACTTCGCTACCCCACCACAGGAAAGCGGCTGAACACTTTTAGGGTGTATTGGATACACTGTTTTCTCATGTAGGCCCTCAAAAATAATGTTTTCAAGGGTCTGTTCACCAGCAGGCCCTCAACCATAATGTTTTCAAGGGTCTGTTCACCAGCAGGCCATCAATCTTAACTTTTCACGGGTGTGTTTGATGCCCTCCTTTATGTGTAATAAAAGGTGTATCGGAGTGCCTGTTCCGTGTAATTTTTGGCAGCCCTGTCACTTTGTGCATAGGCTTCATGAGTGTATGAGTCTCAGGACAAGAACAATTGTACCACAATGTGAATGAGGCCCTTCTTTATACCAGTTGTATTGGAGTGCCTCTTCCGTGTAATTTTTGCCAGCACTTACGCATTGCATACAAGTCAATATATGTTTCCTAACAATATTTCTTCACAGTATGTCAGGAACGGGTTAAACGTTTAAAAAACCAATGAAAACACAGATTTTAGAATAATTTTTTTAGTAATAATAATATAATAATAACTTTGAACTTAAAAAAAATAATAATACAAAAACTAAAGAAAATAAAAATTAAGCCGGCCTTTGTCGACAAGCTGGCTAATGTGGCTTGTAGCTGTTGGTGCTCCATCTGTAGGCTGCGAATGAGGCGGGAG
Organism: Rhinella marina; assembly: GCA_900303285.1. Taxonomy (NCBI): domain Eukaryota; kingdom Metazoa; phylum Chordata; class Amphibia; order Anura; family Bufonidae; genus Rhinella; species Rhinella marina. Next base: position 39,994 of record ONZH01004656.1, on the reverse strand, counting down.
GCAGCATGGAGCTTTGTTCCAAATCTCCGTAAGGCGACCTCCACCTCAAAGTCAGTCAGGATATCTGTAGGGGTGGAAACAGTAATATAATTAGTATGATTGAGGTAAAGGGGTTGTCCCACGAAAAATATTCTAAACTTTCAAAGCAGCACCTGGATCTGAATACTTTAGCAGTTGCATGTCATTAAATATTTTGTATATCTACTAGAACTGACTCAGTTATTCAGTGAAATGTATATTAATTGAGTCATTTTTTTTTCTTATTTCTTAGAACTACTCACTGAGAAGGCCGCACATGCTCAGTTTAAATCTTCAACTGCCTCCTGTCCTGAGCTGTGATAGGGAGAGATGGACACGAGTCCTGACATGCAGCAGAATAGACACTAGTCACACTATCCTTGAGTAACCAGCTTGATGTAGCAGAGTAATTTGGGCAGATGTCTGGATCTATGTGAGGTGCAGGCTGTTTCTCACTTTATTAAAAAGAGATTGCCAATGTACTATAATATTATGTGATGTATGTCACATTTTTGTTAAATATTTTTGGGGTAAGACAAGTTTCTACTTCTTTCACTACCTTGATTTTAAAATTATTGTGATATGTCTGCTTCAGTAACCACTTGGAGAACATAATGTGTACACAGTCTAGTTATCAATAACATGTTGGGTGGCATGATCCTAGTGCTTGAAAATATTACACTTCTGTGAATTAGGGGTTTGTACTTACTAGACACCCATAATAGGTGGTCTTCCCAGGTGCCTGGGGAAAAATCCTCCCTGACAGTTGGAACTATAAAAGATAAAACATAAAATTAGCTTATATTTTGAAGACAGAAGTTCCACCCATTACACTTTTTATTTGACCTATCTTCTACTTCTGGAAGTTGCCCTTGGGGTGTTGGAGGGGCAGGTGGGCTCCTCTCTGGCTGGGGTGTAGGAAGGTTAGAGGGGCTCCTCTGTGGTACAGCAGCTGTGAAAAATCATTAAATAATGGCATCAAATTCAACTCAAATGAACAGTTGTAACTTCTGATGTTGATACATCTGAATAGTTTGGGGCTGGATCCCATTGCTAACTACTAGTGCTCTTATATGACTGCAGCTGCCCTCCCACATAGCCTGGATTAAAAATAAATTAAATATGTTTACACTTACTAGAAGCAGCAGGTCCTTCAGGGGCCGTCCGGGCACAAGTCTGCCGTTGACTTCGTTGACGTCGCTCTACAACATAAATCCGTACACAATTGTTATGATGACCGTTTTAATACTAACATTGTATACTACTATGAAGATAGAGAGGGAGATATGATGTGGAGTGGGCATTTCTTGTGAAGGGAACATAGAATATCTGGGGTGCATATTTGATGGAAGGGGCATTTGTTGGGAGGGGTGGGGGGTTGAATGAATAAAAGATGTCTGTGTGTCACATTCTGCAGGTACAAACATAACAAATATAAATACAGCACATACAATGCACTACTATACCATAGCTCCAGTCCCAACCGTTCCGGATTCGGCGGGACAGTCAGGATTTTAGTGGCTGTGTCCGGGAACGGGTCGCTATGTCTCGTGGTCAGCTGTCTTTGCATCCATAGGAAGCAGAGACGGGTGACGGTAAGCAGGGAGCAGTCCCTTCACCTTCCCCTACGTCCAGTATAATGTCTCCTTGTGGCCCCCATACAGTATAATGTCTCCTTGTGGCTGCCCCCATATAGTATAATGTCTTCTCCTTGTGGCCCCAAGTGTTTTTTTCTTCTAAATGGGTATTTATATTCACTCCAGACACATTAGCTGCAGCATGAGCACTTCTTTGAGTCTGTGTGTAGGAGGAGGAAGCGCTAACTATGAAGGGGCATATATCTAAGGGTACTTTTATACTAGCGTGCCTCCGTGTTGTAATAGTGGGATTTCTGTTCCAAATGTCCTCCTTTGCCTCCTAATCCTTCACCGTGTCCTCAGCAACCACTGTAGGCAAAGTTCAATGTGGTCCTCCAGAATACCACCTATGCAAAGCATGGTGTTGTCACGCTTTTCTGCATCTGGTCAGCCTGGGCAAATGGAGTTACACCGGGGAGGAAACTTGCTCATCAAACAAGAAATCGAATCTTGGCCGTCTCATTGCCAACTGGAGATAGGAACCATGGTCTCAGATAAAGGGAAGAACATTGTGTCAGAGCTGTGTCAAGGAGAGTTGACCCATGCACCCTGCATGGTGTACTTCTTCATGACTGTTTTTTACCCAGTTCCTGAAGTTTTCCACCCAATTGCAAGACCTGTCAAGGAAACTGTGCATTTAATTCAACCTACATCTCACATCCACCTGAACCCTGTGGAGTCTGAACTGGCACAGTAGGAGGAGGAGGACAAGGAGGAGGACATAAGCATCCAGGAATTCTATACAGAACTAAGTGGTTTATCTGCCCAAACAACAGGAAAGGAGCAGGAGGAGCTAGGGGGCGACAACAAAGACAAGGCAGATGACTGAGACACACAGTGGCAGTATGCAATCGAGGCAGGGAATCCCTCCTAGTCCCTTGCAAAAATGGCCAGATGCATGCTGAGTTGCTTGCGTAGTGACAGCCTCATTTTCATGGTTCAGCAGAGGAATGACTACTGGCTGTCCAGAATGTTAGACCTTTAACAGCCCAGAGTGGTGTGTTACCACTCTTGGTATCTAGCTGATATCTGTGTGCTACTCTAAAATGTCATCATGTGCCATAATATCATCACCAGCAGTAATGTGTATTTTATTCAGTGTTATGTAACTGTTGTAATGTAATGTACCTGGTGGACCAGCAGGCGTCAGTAATACTGTGGCAGATTTAGTTTGTAGTTTTACCAGAATGGTACGTTCCTTATTCTATTCTGACCCCCTCTGCTGGAGAGAATTAGTTTCTTCCAACTTCCTACAGTGAGGAGGAAAAGGCAGTTTAGTTAGTTTTACCCTAACCCCTGTTAGGGGAAGGAGATGTTTAGGACAGCAGAGCACCTTCAGCTCTGTTGATCCACCAAGACTAAGAATCATAGGCTGAAACAAAGCACCAGCTAATGGAAAGCCAGACTTAATAGTAAAGCTCAGCTTAAGACAGAAATTCAGAAATCTCTATCTGCCAAGCATCTGCCAATATATAAAGCTGCACTTGCTGGAACACCAAGATAAAGCCTGAAGTGAATTATCTTCATGCAAATTGAGTTAAAAAAACTGCCTTGGATCATCCATAAAAGTCTGGACTTCATTTCCACTACACGACCCTCAATTATTCCTACTTAAATTGCTGCAGCCGGAGCCAGCGCCTGGGGCCTATCCGTCCATCAAGGTAGGAACACCGTGACACATGCTACCAAGACATAAGTGGCCTAAACTTTCCTTGGCACTCCTACACTGGGACGAGAGGAACCTCACCTTAGAGGGCTCTGGAGGGGAAGGGTCGCCCCGAAGCAACTAGGCCCCGGTCATTGCAGAATTGGCGTCACGAACGAGTCTGAAGTGCCTACATCGCTAAGGCCACAGCTCAACCATTACTAAAATGGACTTTAAACTAACAGCTTTTTATCTACAAGGCCAGAAGATTTGACAAATGTTTACTGAAAATGACTCTAACACAAATGCTGCGGTGCGATCGGTGCAAGATGCTGCGTGCCGGCACCAGAAGAGTTAACAGCGCCATTTTTCCGTTAGTGGCGCAGCTTCTTCATGCTGAGGTAAAGAAACCGCCCCCTCAAGAGCGGGAAAACCATCTACAGAGCGGGAGAATCTAGTCCAACCCGCCAGGATCTTACTGTGGGGAATAATGAGAGCGAAGACTCCACCCCCTTACCTCCGCCTCCATCTTCAGTGTGTGCGAGCATGCAGGATAAAGAAAGCAACATGGCGTCTCGTCAACCCGGCCCTGATTGGGGAGGCATGGTCTGGGGCACCAACCCTTATGAACCAGCACCCAAGCCGGAGGAGATCTACCTCAACCAGGTCCATCGTGCCCTACGGGTCAGTCAGAGCCCTGAGGTCTCTATTCACCGGTTATGGCAGCCGGAGCGCCTGCAGCTGAGCCCGCACCCGTGGTCAAGAAAGTGGAGTTAGCAGGAGACGTAATCAGAAAACCGCCGTATGTTCGGGCAAACATCAGAGACGGGACTGCCAGGCCTTCAGAAAAAGACCGTAACCAAGTGGCAGGAGTACCCACATCACCTAAACCCTGGCATAATGATCTACGGCAGAATTTAATTGCCCGCAGCTGTAACTAAGCATGTTACCACCCTTTGGGACTATAAACGGACTGTCAAAGAGTGGGTGGTTCAGGTGCTGGAGCATCCTCGACCCGGTGATCCGTCCCTGGAGAGACACACCGGCACCGTGCTCTGCTTTAGCGTGGAGCGCGGGGTCGGGTTTATCACCGACGAGGAGACGGCAGAGGAGCTGTATGTCAACCGCCGCTCCGTGAAGAGGCCTTATCTCCCTCCATCACGTCATAACCTCCATGCGGCGACTTTGTGGAATTCACCCCCATGAAGAGTCTGCAAGGCCCCTTTGCCACCGGGGTGAAGGTCATCGCCAGACCACCGAGGCCAGAGGAAGCTCTGGAGGAGTGGGAGGATCATCCTACAGCCGCTGCCATGGCCCACCGTCCTCGGGAGAATGATGGGAGAACCAGCCCACAAGGAGTGAGACCGCTTCCCAACGAGCCGGAGCCTCTCATCCCTGGATTTCCTCCACCCCCAGCGTTCCAGGTGGGTCAGATTGCGACCAGCAAATTCATATTTAACCCCCGGGTTACGTAACAACCGCTGCAGGAGGCACCAGCCGCCCAGGCCGTTGCGCGGGGTAGGCCTCTGTCTGAACCCTTACGGCCGTAGATCCTGTCCCCTATGTCACCAGCAGGAGGATCCGGCCCGTTCAGTGTGCGCTCTCAGGTGGCTACAGCGGTGACCAGTGTAATCGCCAGGGCACTGTCTAGCAACGTACCAAGAATATCTACCAGAGGTCGCTGGGGCTCTGCCAGTAAGAGGCAGGAACGCCCTCTAATGTCCTTCAGCTCAAATAGCAGTGAGGAGGACTTGCCGGCATTCCAGTAGAAGGAACCTGCACTAGCCTGCTGCATAAAGAACAGCCATGGACTTCTGGGAGCCACAGAGTGGACTGCATCTGAAGGGTGAGAACATGTTGGCCCTTGTTTACTTATGTTGTTGCCCTGTTTTGCTCTCACCCAGAACACTGTTTGTCAGGACTCCCCCCATCCGTCTACAAAAGTAACTCCAAGTTGCACCAAGTTTGTGCATTTAATCCCTTTTCCCCTTTTTCAGGTTATTGGGGAGCCCCTTTAAAAAGAGGTTTTCAAGGAACCTTTACTACTATTTTATTACCCATTTTATTACCCATGTGGATTACAAATTTCAACTGAATTTGGGACTCTGTTCCAGTTCCAAGCCAAAGAAGAAGAAAAGATGGATTTAACTGTATCCATGGGTATACTATATTATGCCTATAATATATTTGCACTAGATTGTTTGCACTAATGTTTTTACCTTTCAGCAACATTTTAAGTATATTGCCCATTGTGTGTATTTCTTTGCAAGTACCGCAATGTGTCCTAAATGTACTTTATTATATGGTTACACTATGCACTTAGCCAGATAGAGAGCACCTTACTTTTTCTACCTCAGATATTCATACTGCCTCTGAGGGCGTTTCACACTAACCGTTCATGGTAGCCAGGTGTTAGAGCCACAAGCAGTTTTTCTTCTTTCTTCAGGGTTATCCTCGCTGCTATAGATGTGTCCTTTATGTGTGTGTTTAGAGAGATCTTAATTCTCTCATTGGAACTATGGCAGGGCTGGCAGATTCCTCCTCCTAGTTCAAAATGCCCTAAGGCATTGGGTCCTTGTCTTAGGGAAATAACATGCAGCTACTGATAGACATCAAGGTGACAAAGCATAAAGCATTATAAGGCCTTGGTGCTTGGAAGGGATTACAGGATGAAGCCACCCGTTTGCGGGCTTATCATTTCACAATGGTGGGATTACAGAGTGAAGACACCCCCATGCTTTCTTTGGTATTCATGGCCAGAATATTCAGAGTCAGTCAGAAATAGTTGCTTAGTGCAGTTTATTCAGGTGGTTTGTCTGCTGAGAGGGGAAATAGAGATTGGGCACTCTACTCACAAGGCAGGAACATACCAGCATAGTAGCGCAAATGTCTATATATGTATGTAATGTCAATTGTATGTATCTATATCATGTAGCACATTGTATTTATTGGGTTCTCTGTGAGCTAATCCTAAGCACAAGCCGAGGACGGCTTGACTTTAAGTAAGGGGGAATGTAACACCCCAGAGTGGTGTGTTACCACTCTTGGTATCTAGCTGATATCTGTGTGCTACTCTAAAATGTCATCCTGTGCCATAATGTCATCACCAGCAGTAATGTGTATTTTATTCAGTGTTATGTAACTGTTGTAATGTAATGTACCTGGTGGACCAGCAGGTGTCAGTAATACTGTGGCAGATTTAGTTTGTAGTTTTATTAGAATGGTACGTTCCTTATTCCATTCTGACCCCCTCTGCTGGAGAGAAGTAGTTTCTTCCAACTTTCTGCAGTGAGGAGGAAAAGGTAGTTTAGTCAGTTTTACCCTAACCCCTGTTAGGGGAAGGATATGTTTAGGACAGCAGAGCACCTTCAGCTCTGTTGATCCAGCAAGACTGAGAATCACAGCCTGAAACAAGGCACCAGCTAAAGGAAAGCCAGACTTAATAGTAAAGCTCAGCTTAAGACAGAAATTCAGAAATCTCTATCTGCCAAGCATCTGCCAAGTATATAAAGCTGCACTTGCTGGAACACCAAGATAAAGCCTGAAGTGAATTATCTTCATGCAAATTGAGTTAAAAAAAACTGCCTTGGATCATCCATAAAAGTCTGGACTTCATTTCCTCTAGACGACCCTCAATTATTCCTACTTAAATTGCTGCAGCCGGAGCGAGCGCCTGGGGCCTATCCGTCCATCAAGGTAGGAACACCGTGACACATGCTACCAAGACATAAGTGGCCATGACTGCTAGAGGGGGGTGGGGGCAGATGTAGCACCAGCTCAATCAACAGCAACTTAAGTCTGGAGTCTCTGATGAGCGGTTTTCTTCTGCCACCTAATGAAGAAACCATCCAGCAGCAGCAGGACATAGAGCAGAACCTGAACTAGCAGGTGGTGGCATACTTGTACTGCACCCTGTCAACTCACCTTTCAACACAAAATGGCCTGCTCCTTCTGGCCACGTTCTGCTGCAGAAATACGATAACTATGGCTCCTTTGTTCTTCTGGATATAACTCTAGCCATGCAGTCACGTATACTACTTGCTTTGATTACTGTCTGACCACAACAGTGACTCATCCTTACACTAAATCCTTCTTAGTGGATTCCTTCTTCCCAGTTGAATTATTTCATATTGGGAAACATTTATCTGCAGTTTTGTCCACGTCCTATAAAATTAAATCATTTTCCGTGTTACAAGATGTTGCAGTGTTGCAAATCTCCATGTTACAAACAGGAATATGAACCATATTGAAAATGCAAAGTAGGTCGCACTCCATGATACTTGCATAGTGCTCATGGACAGGTAAATCCAATGGTTATAAATAGAGATGAGTTATTAAAAATTAAATTCGTCTGCTTTGCTGAATTTCACAAAGAAATACGATTTGTTATGAATTACTTTGTCACAAATTGCATTTCATTGCATGTAATAGATGCAATGATGGAGAAGGGAGATCACGTTGCCCCCGTCATTCAACCCCTCAGTATGCACGACTACTAGCTCACAGACTAGGTCAGGATGTGCAATCCCTAGTATAGTACATTGCTCACTATACAGGACTCAATTTAAATGCGTCATTTTCACTTCAGTGAAAAAGTGATCAGAAAAGTTTATGCTTGAAGGGGTTGTGCACGAATGGGGGGTGGGGCTGCATGATGGCTGCAGTGATGACAAACTGGATGTTTACGGTGAAGGAGCCCAGTGGAGAACTGCAGGCCGGGAGGAGAAGAAGCCAGTGCCAAGAAGCAGGTAAGCTTCCCTTTAAAAGTCCGGCCAAGTGGGGTGGGGTTTGGAAAAAAGAATCCCCTCTATTAAACCAGACATAATTCCAGATAGGGTTGATACTGCTGATTAAAATGATTCCTGGCTTTTGAAAATCGGTTTAGATGTTCCCAAGAAAAAAACTTATTTTTTTTATGCCTCTTGTGCACCCTCGCTCCTCAACTCTCCAGCTCTGGACACTCCGCTCTCAATGCATTGTAGCCCTCATTTGCACAAATAATAAAAGTCCTTTTATCCTCAGTAATGTCTAAACTAATTTTCACAAGACAGGTATCATATTAATCAGCAGGTTCAACCCTATCTTGCACTACGTCTGGTTTAATAGGGTTGATCCTGTTGACAAGTGCTCTTTAAATTGTTATATTTCTAAGGAACATTATTTTGTACGGCTGCTATAGTTCCTCAGTGCATCAAATGCATTACGGTATATTAACTCTTTTCCAGCTATCTCTCCTTTGTTTGTTATGAGTGATAGTGGTGCATGCAGGAATGTTAGTGCAGTCAGACATTGCAGTTATGCACAGCTTGTTAACTTGACTGATAGCCCTACAGCTGCTCCAAACATGAGCCATGACAACAGTGCAGTAATAATATCAGATTCATATTTAGTGCATCCCGTACAGCTTCGCCGCTTGATATTTTTGTTACATCTGTGCTCACCTTTAAAAAAAATAATGTTAGATTAGAATAAGTGCCTGCAACTTTGTTAATCTTACATTTAGAACGGTATGAGGATTTGCAAAAGGAGAGGGTGAATGGACCTTCAAGACTTTACTATAAGGCAGCAAATAAACTCTGTGTGAACCGAGAGTAAATACATTAATAAATTGCTCCTAGCTAGGAATAAAACAGGACTCAATTTGTTATCAGCAGTAGTAGAGCACCACTTGTTAAAACTGACAGATAGCTCAGCTGGTAGCACAGTAAGATGTGCTATGGTAGCATTAATGCCTTACTTCTAAACAAAATGCCACTAAGACGTGTAGGTACATTCCTATGTAAGACGTATGGGATGTATAATATATTCTCTAATTATCCTCTCATTATATTCAGGCTTATGAGGAAATTAGAACTTTGACAATCAAATCAGATGGCCAAATGCAGCATTTTTAGGAAAAATGTAAGGCTGGGTCTCTATGGGGCGGTCATGAGGAAATTAGAACTTTGACAATCAAATCAGATGGCCAAATGCACCATTTTTAGGTAAAATATAAGGCTGGGTCTCTATGGGGTGGCCATGATCTTAACTGCCTGCAGCAAACAATGGCCGCACAGATTTCCAAGTTAAACAAGGCATTGGTGGGTAAGATCAAGGCCGTCCCATAAAAACCCAGCCTTACAGTTTAAATTCAAGCAGTCATTGGCCCCTTTGGATGGGCAAGGTTAGGGCTGCCACATAGCATCCACCTTTGCGAATCACGTTTAACACTTTTTCCCTCATTTTAACACACTGTGGGTGATCCTACTTAACATCTGAACAAGACTACAGTGAGTTAAACTGAGAGCTGTAGCAAAACCTATCATGATAGTATATGTTATCACAGTGGTTCTCAACTCCAGTCCTCGGGACCCACCTGCTAGTCAGGTTTTCAGGATTTCCTTAGTTTAGACCAGCTGATATAATTAGCGTCCATCCATCAGGACTTACCACAGGTATTCATTCTGTGGGATATTCCTAAATCCTGACTGGCAGGTGGGTCCCGAGGACTGGAGTTGAGAACCACTGTGTTATCATATAGATTTAAAGGTAAGACTATGATTTTCAGCTAGCACAGCATTTAAAACCCTTTAAGGATTTTGGTCAATTTAAGTTAACTTGTATAAATGTTCTGTAAACAGTACGATAATCAACTTAGCAACGTATTGGTACCCAGTAATCAGCATTAGTGATGAGCGATCGGGGAGGGATGGCATTCAGTGTAATGCCAGTAGCCATCTTAGCTACTGGCATTACACTGATTGGCTGGCCGGGAACGTGTCATCAGGTGCTATATAGCACCTGGTGGCGCCTTCCCGGCCAGTGTTAGTCAGGGAGAGCTGCTGCAAGGAAGGACAGATAGTGTAGTGTAGGGAGAGATGCATGCTAGGCAGGGATAGATTTTTAAGGGCTATAGGAACATGTGGGGAATGTTTTTTTTAAATTTGGGGGACTTGTGTAAACCAGACGGTTTACAGGTGCTCGCTCATCACTAATCAGCATCATTGCCTCCTGCCATGTAGCATCGGCCCATTGTGTTGTACAGCTCCCATGTAAACATAGTGATCCTGTCCCAACATGGTCATTGATGGGGTCTCCAATGAGTAACACTGCACATGGTACTACATATGTGCTGGTTACCCATAATGTGCATAGTGCTACTCAGTTGAGACTGCTGTGTGGGTATAGTCAAGGGTTTTGATTAGTAAACCTGCCGCATTGTGTTGATGTGTTGATGCTAGTCTGTTGATAGTACATTTTATTTTACACATACTGTGTGTATAATAGGTTATTGTAATGTTCTGCAATGTACCGTATACTGCTGGTGGGCTTAAGGTCTGTTAAGGTGTATGTTCATTGTATGGATAGAGTACTTTAGCTCCACATTCAGTCCGTGATAAGTTGTAGACTAAATAATGAGATGTTATATACAGACTAAATAATTAGATGTTTTAGCATGTCTCCTGGTCTAGAGTCTTCAGTGTTTTAAATTGTCCAGTACAGAGAACATGTCAAGTGTGAGACAAGCAACACACAGAAGTGACATAGGATTGTAGACTCCAGGATGATCTGTGAAAAGGATTGGTCACTGAAAAAGCAGAGACTCTAAGAAAGCTACTTCTAGTGCCTTGATCCTTAACCCAACTGCAGTATTGCTTGTGCAATGAGCCCAAGAGGGAAGAACTAGAGAAAGAAAGTGGTTATGGTAGTGACAATAATGAGGGTGGTAGCTCTCACACTGGCAGTTCTCACGCTGGTGCTCCCTGGGTGATGTGGTGAAGGGAGGACATATCCTTTGTTCCCTTGTGGCACACCCTTGACTTATGGGATCTCCTGCCTGGTGGTGGCTAGGGTGCTCTTGATGGTGGATGTTTAGCAGGGTACGAGGCAGAAGAGCGGGTGAAAGGAGCTGGCGGGTGATGATTGAGGCAATGACCAGACTTTTTACTGAATAGCTGATTTTAGTTGCAGTACACATAACAGCAATGTGCACAGTTATGAGGGGTATTAAGGAGTAGTATTTGCCCAATAGCTATGTATAGGCAGCAACAATGATGATCGTAATCCTCCTCGAGTCTGTCTCTAGGCACAATTTGCAGTCTTCCCAATTAACCACAGGTGTGTAATTCTGTTCTCAATAACACATTCTGCAATGCCCAGTCCATGGGGTGTAGATCTTAGATCAGAGGGCCAGTCCTTCTCAGAAGTGTGACAGATGCTGTAAGCAATTAACCCTTTCCACATGCAGAAACATCTTTCGCCATAAACATTAATTTACCTTATTGTCTGTATCCAGCACAACCTTGAAATGGTTGTCAACCATCTATGAATGTCTATCCTTCTTCTCACAGGGGTACTCTCTCAGTTCAGTTGCTTTTCTGGCACCTTTCAGTCTCAGGAATGGTGTTTTTCTGTCTGATGCTTCTCCTTAGGCCAATTTTTAAGCAGCCTTACTCTAATAGATAAAGGAGGCAGGTCCAGCCTGCCTACAACCAGGGGCGGTCTTGGGCACCACGCATCCTATTCATTTGCGTGGGGTCCCCGACGTCTAAGGGGGCCCCCACGCTCCGCTGTTGTGCCCAAGACCGCCCGCCCTCCTAATACATTCTGGGGGGCCCAGCAGGGATGGCCAATACAAGTGTGCGCCAGCCAGGGAAGAGAGTGGAGCGCCGGACCGGAGGGCAGCCGCAGGACAGGTAAGAAAGCTTTTTTATTTTACTCTTATGTGGCTGGGTGGGATGATCTGAGGTCTGATGGCGGCACAATAAGCTGATCTGAGGTTGGATGGGGGCCCCATGAGCAGCTCTGAGGTCTGATGGGGCACAATGTGCTGCTCTGAGGTCTGATGGGGGCACATTACCCTGATCTGAGGTCTCATGGGGGCACATTACGCTGATCTGAGGTCTCATGGGGGCACAGTGGGATGATCTGAGGTCTCATGGGGGCACAATACGCTGATCTGAGCTCTGATGGGGGTACATTAAGCTGATCTGAGGTCTGATGGGGGCACATTTTGCTGATCTGAGGTCTGATGGGGGCACAATACGCTGATCTGGGGTCTGATGGCGGAACAATACACTGATCTGAGGTTTGATGGGGGCCCCATGAGCAGCTCTGAGGTCTGATGGGGCACAATATGCTGCTCTGAGGTCTGATGGGGGCACATTACCCTGATCTGAGGTCTCATGGGGCACATTACGCTGATCTGAGGTCTCATGGGGGCACAGTGGGATGATCTGAGGTCTGATGGGGGCACAATACGCTGATCTGAGCTCTGATGGGGGTACATTAAGCTGATCTGAGGTCTGATGGGGGCACATTTTGCTGATCTGAGGTCTGATGGGGGCACAATACGCTGATCTGGGGTCTGATGTCGGAACAATACGCTGATCTGAGGTTTGATGGGGCCCCCATGAGCAGCTCTGAGGTCTGATGGGGCACAATATGCTGCTCTGAGGTCTGATGGGGACACATTACGCTGGTCTGAGGTCTCATGGGGGCACATTCTGCTGATCTGAGGTCTCATGGGGGCACATTACGCTGATCTGAGGTCTCATGGGGGCACATTACCCTGATCTGAGGTCTCATGGGGGTGCATTGTTAAAAAAGTCTTTGATGTGTGTGTGTGTGTGTGTGGGGGGTGTCATTGGGGAGGGGGCGTGTCATCAGAGGGCATGTCATCAGAGGGCGTGTCATCAGGGGCGTGACGCGTCATTGGGGGGGGGGCCCCCGGACATAACTTCGCTTAGGGCCCCAGAAATGCCAAGACTGCCCCTGCCTACAACCTAAGACTGGCAGATTTAACTATTTGTTGCTCATAGACAACCATTTGGGTTACATAGTGCCTTAGAAGAAGACTACTTTAGCAATAACTCACAGCAATGCTCTTTAGCATAAAATTAACTATTTTGCACTGATCCTCTGGGTCACTGCACTTGGGTCCACCAAAGAAACTTCTCCATAACCAGAAAAGGCCCTGCGTACCCTTAAGATGTTTCAGGTGTACCCTTCATGTTCCTGTACTGAGGATGAGCAGAAGCTATGTGACCCATGTATGCAATATCATTACCCGCTCTGACAGCACGCTAGCGGCAGGGCAGGCCTGCCCCTCCAAGGCGTACAGCGCCAGTTCAGGCCACGTGTCCAGCTTTGAAACCCAGTAGTTGTATGGAGCAGAGTGATCGCTACGGACGTTGGTATGGTTAGCTAGGTACTCCCTCACCATCTTTCTGTGCAGCTCCCCCCTACTCTGCCTAGACTGGGGACAGGTGACAGTGTCTTCCTGGGGTGACATAAAACTGGCAAAGGCCTTGGAGAGCATTCCTCTGCCAGTGCTGGACAAGCTGCCTGCTTGGCTCCTCTCCCCCGCTACTTGGCCCACAGAACCATGCCCTCTGCCGCTAGCGGTGTCAGATGGGAAGGATTGTTTCAGCTTGTGCACCAGGGCCTGTTGATATCTATTTACTCTCATACTCCTTTCCTCTGCAGGGATGAGAGTGGAAAGGTTCTGCTTGTACCGTGGGTGCAGGAGAGTGAACACCCAGTAATCGGTGTTTGAAAAAATGCTTCTAACGCGAGGGTCACGGGATAGGCAGCCTAACATGAAGTCTGCCATGTGCGCCAGAGTCCCAACACGTAAGAATTCCCTCTCCTCACTGGCCTGACTCTCCATTTCCTCCTCCTCCTCCAAGTCCTCCTCTTCAGCCCATACACACTCAAGAGTTAAGGACTGAGCACTGGTACACTCTTCTGTCTCGCCGACATTCTCCTCCTCTTCCTCCTCATCCCCCTCCTCCGATACACGCTGAGAAACAGACCGGAGGGTGCTCTGGCTATCAAGCGACGTATCTTCCTCCACCGTCTCTTGTGACAAGCGCAAAGCATCCGACTTGATGCTGAGCAGTGAGTTTTTCAACAGGCAAAGTAGCGGGATGGTGAGGCTGATAATGGCGGCATCGCCGCTGACCATCTGTGTTGACTCCTCAAAGTTGCTCAACACCTGGCAGATATCAGACATCCACGTCCACTCCTCATTGTAGACTTGAGGAATCTGACTGACCTGACTACCAGTTCTGGTGGAAGTTGACATCTGGCAGTCTACAATCGCTCTGCGCTGCTGGTAAACTCTGGATAACATGTTTAATGTTGAATTCCATCTTGTGGGCACGTTGCACAACAGTCGGTGAGCGGGCAGTTGTAGGCGGCGCTGCGCTGCCCTGAGAGTGGCAGCATCTGTGGTCGACTTGCGGAAATGCGCACAGATGCGGCGCACCTTGGTGAGCAAATCAGACAGATTGGGGTATGTCTTGAGGAACTGCTGAACTATTAGATTGAACACGTGGGCCAGGCATGGCACATGTGTCAGTCTGCCGAGTTGCAGAGCCGCCACCAGGTTACGCCCGTTGTCACACACAACCATGCCTGGCTTGAGGTTCAGCGGTGCCAGCCACAGGTCGGTCTGCGCCGTGATGCCCTGTAACAGCTCTTGGGCGGTGTGCCCTTTGTCAGCTAAGCTCATCAGCTTGACCACCGCCTGCTGGCGCTTAGCCACGGCACTGCTGCTGCGCCTAGAGCTACCGACTGAAGGCGCCGTGTCCACGGATGGTAATTCGGAGGAGGAGGTGGAGGAGGGGTCGGAGGAGGAGGAGGCATAGTACATCTGAGAGACCGTGACCGAGGTAGGCCCCGCAATCCTCGGTGTGGGCAGGACATGAGCGGCCCCAGGGTCAGTCTCGGTCCCAGCCTCCACCAAGTTAACCCAATGTGCCGTCAGTGAGATGTAGTGTCCCTGCCCGGCAGCAGTTGTCCACGTGTCAGTGGTTAGGTGGACCTTCTAAGAAACAGGGTTGGTCAGGGCACGGAGGATATTATCTGACACGTGCTGCTGTAGGACTGGGACGGCACATCGGGAAAAATAGTGGCGGCTGGGGACCGAATACCGAGGGGCAGCCACCGCCATGAGATTGCGAAAGGCCTCAGTCTCTACCAGCCTATAGGGCAGCATCTCCAGGCTCAGCAATTTGGAGATGTGGACGTTGTGGGCTTGGGAATGTGGGTGGGTGGAACTGTATTTCCTCTTGCGCTCCAGCGTCTGCTTTAAAGACAGCTGAACGCTGCGCAGGGACACATTGGTGGAGGTTGTGGAGGATCGTGGAGGTGAAGGTGTGGTTTTCCAGCGGGAGGCGCTCGTGCCGGTGTCCTGGGCAGGGGGTTGACTAGCAGAGGCAGCGAGTGACACAGAGGAAGGAGCAGTGGTGTGACCCTCAGGAGGTGGTGAACGGCCTTGGTTCCATTGAGTGGGGTGTTTAGCACTCATATGCCTGCGCATGCTGGTGGTGGTTAGGCTAGTAGTGGTGGCACCCCTGCTGATCGTGGTGTGGCACAGGTTCCACACCACAGTCCGTTGGTCATCCTCAATTTCTTTAAAGAACCTCCAGACTTGCGAACATCTAGGCCTCGCCACGGGAGCTTCACTACGTGAAACAGTTGCTGCTGATGCACCAGCTCTGGCCCTGCTTCTCCCTCTGGCCACACCACTGCCTCTTCCAACCTGTTCTGGTGCAGCACTCGCCTCCGCCTCAGAGGCACTGTCTTCACTTGGCTTATCAACCCAGCTTGGGTCAGTCACCTCGTCATCCTCCGATTCCTCAGTCTGCTCCCCCCTCGGAATTCCTGCCCTGACAACAACTTCACCACTGTCTGACAACCGTGTCTCCTCATCGTCCGACACCTCTTTACAAACTTCTTCCACTAACTCAACATTGTCATCATCATCATCACCCACAGACTGCGACAGTTGAAAAACTTGGGCATCGGGAACGAGGTCAGCAGCAACCTGAGAAGTGGTTTGTGACTCTGGGAAGGGTCCAGAAAACAGTTCCTGAGAGTATGCCGGATCGCATTCCAAATTTTCCTGGGAGGGGGCAGACTGGGGGGAAGGAGGTTGAGGTGGAGGAGCCAGAGGAGTGCTCCCTTGGGTAACGTGGGTGGACTGCGTGGAAGACTGACTGGTGGACAAATTACTTGAAGCATTGTCCGCAATCCATGACATCAGCTGTTCGCACTGTTGTGGTTTCAACAGTCCTCTACCACGTGTCCCTGTAAGTTGAGACATGAAGCTAGGGAGTGTAGCTCTGCGGTGTTCCCCTGCTCCCTCATCAGCAGGTACTGTCCCACCCTGCCCAGGACCACGGCCTCTGCCCCCTGCAGTAATTGAATGCCCACGCCCTCGTCTTCGACCCTTAGCCCTGGGGTTCAACATTTTCAGTATATAAGTGTATTATATAAAAAATAAAAAATAAATGGGCCTGCTGTACTGAAACCCACAAACTTGTTCAGTCTGGTTTAATTAAGTGACGTACAGAAAGTGTCACCTGGACAGAAAATACGGATTGGAGTGAGTGTAGTGAACTGTGACACACAGAATGGTTCCACGCAGCTGTGTGAAATGGATTTGTATCACTGAGCTAAAACAACTAAAAAACTATTTTTTTTTTTTCATTTTTTTTTTGGAGTTTTGTTTTTTTGGGAACGTGACGTGCAGAAACTATCGTAGAGCTAACTGACACCCTACTGACGGTGGCTATTTAGACTGCGACCCAGACAAATGTCGCACAGAGATTTTTGGGATCAAGCTATATACGTGACAGGCAGCAAAAGACTTGGTTGTTTTAAGTGACGTACAGAAAGTGTCACCTGGACAGAAAATACGGATTGGAGTGAGTGGACAGCTGAACTGTGACACACAGAATGGTTCCACACAGCTGTGTGAAATGGATTTGTATCACTGAGCTAAAACAACTAAAAAAACTATTTTTTTTTTTTTGGAGTTTTGTTTTTTTGGGAACGTGACGTGCAGAAACTATCGTAGAGCTAACTGACATCCTACTGACGGTGGCTATTTAGACTGCGACCCAGACAAACAGAGAACTAAATGCAGGCCCTAACACTCTCTCTGAAACGCAGCAGCTCTATCCCTAACGACATCCAGACAGCATCTGAGCCGCGCACCGCGGCCAGTCAGTACTACATTCCAGGGTCACCTGATCAGGCCAGCCAACCCCTGCTATCGACATGTAAGGGCCCCACGTGATGCTGGGTGTACCGCAGAGTCTCCTGGCTTGTGATTGGCTGAGTTTTTAGGCGCCAAAAATGCACGATGCGGAAGATGCCATTTCCTCGAGCATGGCGAGATACTCGTCCGAGCAGCAAGCACTTACGAGTACCCTAATACTCGAACGAGCACCAAGCTCGGACGAGTATGCTCACTCATCTCTAATCATTACAAATAAAGTTGTGCAACCTTGCTACAACATAAATGTTGTGATGAAGCATACTTTATTGGCCACATCCTCCATTGATAATAGCATTCAGCTTATTATCAAAGGTAGAGATGACTGAATTTCTCAAAATTAATTTAGATTCAGATTAGATTTGAATCCGAATAAATTTAACCCAAAACTAAAGTGCCACAATTGTCCTGAAAACTTGTGAATGACCTTGTGAGGTCTCCTACTTTATCCAATCCCTTTAATGCCAAGACTGCATCAACATATATGCCTATGGATGGTAGCCAGTGGTAGCAAACAGACTGTTTAAAAACACACTGCACTGTTGAATTTCTTAACAAACTTTGCAATAGTTTTTAAATGGTCAATTTACACGGCCACTGTGATGCAGAAAAATGCATCTGTTTATATATAAGATCAGCACCAGGATAAATATTGAAAGTTGCGTCTTTGAATTATGTGATGTACATTGAGGTGATACAAGTTAATAAAAAAAATGAGTAGTGTAGCTTTAAATGCTGCTGCAATACTCAATGAAAATGGCTGGCAGCCTAACACTGTGATGTCCCACACTGACTCCTGTCCTGTCCAATCTTAAACTTATCCCTCTGCATGTCAGTTAATTATTTTAACTTGTGTTTGTCTTACTAAACTCCCCCTGACACTAAAGTAGCTGTATTCTTTGTTTAAAGATACAATTTCTTTTCTCTCTTTCTCTCATCTGTAAAATGGCTAATGTAATTTTGAATGATTTTCCCATGAAAAAGTTTGCAAGAATCTAATTTTTTTTTTTTTTGTAAATTCACTCATAAAACTCTCTGTGAAGGTAATTGATAAAGAGAGTGACTGTAAGATCATAATATCAAAATGAATCTGTGTCACCATTGGTAACACAAGTTAATGTTCCTTGAATTAGTCATGAAAATGTATTTTTGATACATATTTCTAGAGTCAATATATGTCATTCTATACAGCACCATAGTCAAGTCATTACCTTTATTATATAGGACATGCCAATTACAAGGAAATACCATAATATCACATGATTTTAATATCATAATGAGTTTTCATGTGAGATGCCAACTCATTGTACATTGACGGCGATGCATTCATTGAAGCCTTGTGACTTTTATTTAAACATATTCGGTTACAATGTCTACATGGATCAAAGGATTATAACAAGGCTTCTTCAATTTACCAAGGCTAAAATGTTCAGGGCTGAAGGCTTTAATGTCCACGCCTGGAATTGAAACAGATTGCACTGCAGACAGGTGTCTCTTTGAGTAAGAGTGACACCACATTAAGAGAGAATGGCAGGAAACAAAGATAAACCAAAGGAAATTGTATGCTGTATGAAAAAAGACATCTGGTTACCTTTTTTTCTCCTAAGTGAGAAAGAAAATCCTGTTTCCTCCAATACTGTACTGTAGCTTAACTCCTGACAGAAACATCACGTCTGTCTCTGCCCTTGTCAACACATCTCACTGTCCACGATCACTCATCATCCCCAGACAGACAGCAGTGAAAGAGATCATCAATTGCCAATGCAATTTTGCAGATACACTTCATAAATTTTAATTACATTCTGACTGAAAATGAATGGTCAGAAAATATAAAACATCTGCCATCCAGATCATTTACATTTTTCATACAATAAATCACCAACAGCATCCACAACAATGGATTAAATCATGTGGAGTGTAGTAGGTCAAGAAAGCAGAATAGACACCCATAGTGTGATTACTGTTTGGCTCAAAGCCATAGCACAATGTATCAAAATAGAAAAAAATGAAAAATAAAAATAAATAACTGGCAGCCATTTTACTCTTGCAACCATAAATAAAAGTGTACTAGTTTCAGTCAGAGAATGGTAATTGATCTATTACCACATCAACACGAAAATATGAGCACGTTTAAATAAAGGCATGTCCTGACAATTATGACTGGAAAAACCGGCCATTCATCACAAGTTTGGCTTGTTTATCTTTTCTTGAGGTCATCTGTTTCATTTTTAAAAAATCAATTTTTATTAGCATCAAAAGCGTTTTAGCTCAACAGATTTTTATTGTTAAAATTATATGATGTAATTGTCTTTTAACATCAAGCTTTTCAGTCCTCTGCTGACTTTATAATAAATTTTAGGAAACGATTTCTCATTGGCAAGAGATCAATCTACGAGTGGGGGCTGAAACTAGGTCTATCATTGTTCAGACACGTTAAGGAAATTCCAAGCATGATACGAAAAGGGAACTAGAAACAAAAGTTGCACACAATAGCTGTAACATCAGGACCACCCATTCACTCTATACGTCAGGGCTGTCCACAATCAACTCTGCAGAGACGTTTCCAATTGTGGAGCTGTGGGAATGGTCAGCTCGCTGTCAATGATGGCTGGGCTTTCCATATAGAAGGTAGGTCTGTAGTTTTTACCATAGCTGACTTCTCCATTGCTATATACAAAATGCTTAAATATATACAGAACTGGAAGCAACAATGCCATTACCTGCTCCAGTCCTATCAACCATGTGATTGCTGAGGGCCAGGTATCTACACAAGCTGCTGGATTTTAGCATCGAGCTCCTGTTACTGTAGAAATCAGCAATAAAAAAATGTTAAATGCCCCCAAAATTCCTGTATGACCTTGAGGGGGTATATAATGTAAAATAAAAAAAATAATGATGAATAGAAAAAATACATTAAATAATAAAAAACCACCACCACACCCCACATTGCACACCTACAGATATGGTAAACTATATATGTTACTGAAAAGGGGAAATTGTAAAAAAAAAAATATTTTAGTTTGTGCTTTAACAAAATAAAAAAATTTGAAAAACTGACTTTTGTGATTCTACAACACTTACCTCATCTCCCACTCCAGTGCTCTGGCAGTCCTTATTTGTCAGTGCCTCCCTCAGCACAGCTGTCGGAGTAACAATGCTTCGTCCTCTCCATGCTGACTGTTGCTTTCCTCTTGCCTGCAGCGCCTGTGTGCCCATTCCCGCCAGTTTTAAAAGTGCCATATTGCACACATCCTAGTCTGTTCAGTCTATGACTAGCCTTCTTAGAGTATTTAAAGTGTCTTCCATTGTGGGAGAGTGAATAAACAACAATTATTCTAGCTTGCTAGTCTCTGCAAAGGTGCGCTACATTCCATTCTGACTCACCATGAGCAATCTCTACCTGTTTCCTGGATTTGATCCTCAGCTAACCTTTGCTTGAGTCTCATGTTGACCCCATGCTACATGCTCTAACCTTTAACTGACAACTGGTTTGAACAAAATCTGCCTGCCCTGACTTTGGCTTGTCTTGGCTTGTCCTTTGACAAGGCACTAGGCCTTCAGCCTATCAGAGGCTGGCGCATGCGGCGCAATGACGTCATCGCGCCGCCTGAGCCATACAGCGCAGTACAAAGGCCGGAAGAGGCCTGCATCGCATCACTGAAAGCGGCATGGAGGTAAGTATACAGTGCCGCCTCCCTTATCAATTAAGGGACTTCAACAAGACAGGGGACTAGTAGACCCTGGAGACGATTTACAGGTTATCAATCTGTCTGATCGTTCTCTTGATTGTAGCGAGATTAGTCTCCTTTCTAAAGGTTTGAAGTTTCTTCCCACCACTCCGTTTAAAGCCTTCACGTGGGTCAAAGACCTGAATCTTTTTTGTAGGAAGCTGAAATGGTATAAGTTCATGAGAAACTCCAAAAGCCAAACCTGTGACCAGTTGGGGATCGATTTGAATGATTATCCAGATCTTAAATTATTACTTGATCTTATGGAAGAGGGTTCGAGGAACCCTGGGGAGGGCCATTTACGGATCTTTGCCCTAAAAGCGTTAAACAACCTCCTCCAGTGAAAACAGATCAAATCGATATCTTCCTCCAAATGGTCACAAGGGAATTAGAGATGATGCAACAACCCAATAACCGCTTTAACAATCTGTCGACCTCAGAAAAACAAGCCCTAAAAAATCTGGAGGATGACAGATCTATAATGATAAAACCATCGGACAAATGCGGAAATTTGGTTGTGTTGAATCACCAGGATTATTGCCATATGTGCAACAATCTTTTGGCAGATTCTACCTGTTATCGTATTCTGTCTAGTGATCCAACCCAATCCTTCCTATCATCATTGAAAGTTATTTTGACTAACGGACTAACTCAAGGGGTTTTAGGAAAAGCCGAATATCAGTTTGTCTTACCGAGTTCGCCCCAGATAGCGACTTTTTATAGGCTCCCGAAGATCCATAAGGGGTATCCACCGCTCAAAGGACGTCCCATCGTTTCTGGGGTGAATTCGGTGACTCAAAACTGTGGAATTTATTTGGACAAAATTTTGAGTCCATTTGTGTCCACTCTTCCATCATTTACATGTGATATGATGGACTTTTTGCGTAAAATTGACTTGATCACGTTTGACCCAACATGTTTACTAGCAAGCATTGATGTAGAGTCTTTATATAGTTCAATTCCTCATAATCAGGGCCTTTGGGCTGTGGCCTATTTTCTTAAATCTAGGGGACTTCAATTTAAAGTACAAAAGGAATTTGTGTTGGCACTGCTTGAGTGCACCCTTACTCATAATTATTTTTTATTTGATGGCAAGTTCTTCCACCAGCTCAGGGGGACAGCTATGGGGAGCCCCTGTGCTCCCTCGTATGTTAATCTCTTCCTGGGCTGGTGGGAGGACCAATTTGTGTTTTCAGACGACTATGTGTGGTGGAAGGATAAGATAGTCTTCTGGACTAGATTTATTGATGACGTCTTCCTTTTGTGGAATGGTACTTCCTCTGAATTTGTGAATTTAATTCAATCGTTGAATGATAACCAGACTGGATTGTCCTTTACATATGAGATTCACACTGAACAACTAACATTTTTGGATGTTCTAGTTTCTAAGGAACACGATAAATTCACAACCACACTATATAGGAAAGCTACCACCACAAATAGTCTTCTTCGTTGGGACAGCTATCACCCAGTCCCCCAAAAAAGAGGTATCCCTAAGGGTCAATATATTACGGTCCGGAGAAATTGTTCCAATTTGGATACTTTCCATTCCGAATCAAGGAAATTACAAAAAAGATTCTTCACTAGGGGATATCCTCCTCAAGTGTTATCACAGGCGTTTCAGGTGGCGATGTCATGTGACAGAAGCGATCTATTGGTTCCCAAGAAAAGGGATACACATGGCAGCCAAATCACTAGGATAATTTCCACATATGACACAGCAAATAAGGAAACTAGGGACATTCTCTCACGTTATTGGCCCATTTTAATATCGGACCCTGACCTTAGGGATACTTTGTCAGCACGTCCCAGCATCACCTATAGGAGGGGACGGAATCTGGGTGATAGGCTGGTGCATAAGCATTATCAACGACCTGACTTATCAGGTACTTGGCTTGAACGTAAAACCATGGGCATGTTCAAGTGTGGCCTCTGTCAAGCCTGCCAATATGTCAGAAATGGAAGGACCAATACGTGTTCAGCCACCGGGTATGTGTATCACATCAGGGATTTTATCAAGTGTCGCAGCAAAGGAGTCATTTATTTATGCCAGTGTAGCTGTCCTAAGGACTATATAGGACTGTCTGCGAACACGTTAATGATGTGAAGAAAAACAATCAAACCCCGGTTGCTGACCACGTATTGAACTTTCATGGTGGTGACCCAAAGGCTTTAACATTTTCAGCGCTTGAATTGGTACCCGAACCTATGAGGGGGGAGACTGGGACCGTTGGATCCTGCAGAAGGAATCCGAAAGGATTTATCGGTTTAAATCCCAGTCTCCCCTTGGTCTCAATGAGAGACTGACATGCACATGTTTTATTTGAGCCACCCCTCCGCTTTTCTTTATGTCTGTCTCCCTTCACATTTTAAACCAACCTTATTATAGACGCGGGAAGCGTCACATTATATTATATCTTGCTCATAATATTCTCTATTCTGAGCTGGTTCTATCTAATTCATCGTTATACTAGGCTGGCTCTATCTCTGGATGGCAGGGCTCGGGGGTTGTCATTAGAGATGAACATGCACTAAAATGCTCGGGTGCTCATTATTCGAGACGAACTTTTCCGGATGCTTGGGTGCTCGTTTCGAGTAACGAACCCCATTGAAGTCAATGCGAGACTTGAGCATTTTCTGCAGGGGACCAAGGCTCTGCCTAGGGAAGGCTGGGTGAAAACCTGGAAACGTCAGAAAATTATGGAAACACCATGGAAATGGACAGGAAACAGCAGGGGCAGCATGCATGGATGCCTCTTTGGCTGCCTAATGCCACCATTACCCCAAATACTCCTACAACAGCCTGGTGGTTACCCTCATGGCAATTGTGCTCACCCAGACCAAGAAAGGCGAGGCACATGCCCATCATATGTTAGGGAAGCGCCCAACTAGGTGCAACGAAGGTCCATCACCCATGCCCATGCTGGCACTGCTCTCCTATCCCCAGCCACACGATGCAGGCATAAGCCTGACACAGCTTGGCGGTGACACCAACAAGTGACCAAGTTAGATGAGGTAGCAGGTGAGCCACCCAAAAATTTAGCCTGACACAGCATGGCGGTTACACCTCCAATGACTTTGTCTGACTGAGAATGCAGTGAAATGGCTTTTGTTGAACCTCCAAAAATTTTTTTCTTTTCGGATACATAAAGTTGACCCTCAGCAAAAAATTTTTTTGGAATATTGGTACTTGCGCCTCCTTGTTTTGGACTGTCTGTTTGATGCTCCTGAAACATTGTTTTACAGTGTCTGTAGTTGACACTGCAGAAAAATTGTTTGGAGAGAGGGCCTGTAGGTGGCCCTCCGGAAAAATTGTTTAGAGAGAGGGCCTGTAGGGGGCCCTCTGAAAAAATTGTTGTAAAAGAGTGCCAGTTGGCCCTCTAAAAAATTGCTTTTTGGGTCAGGGTTAGGCAAAGACGACAAGGAGGAGGAGGAGTAAGAGGAGTAGAGAAGAGGAATCGGATACATAAGTAATGTTAATCTTTAGCTGCTTTCCCCGGAGGAGATTTGAATTCCGGTGAAATCCAGTCTTTGTTCATTTTAATAAGCGTCAGCCTGTCAGCGCTGTCAGTTGACAGGCGTGTATGCTTATTGGTGATGACGCCACCAGCTGCACTGAATACCCGCTCTGACAACACACTAGTGGCAGGGCAGGCCAGCACCTCCAAGGCGTACAGCGCCAGTTCAGGCCATGTGTCCAGCTTTGAAACCCAGTAGTTGTATGGAGCAGAGTGATCACGCAGGACGTTGGTATGGTCAGCTAGGTACTCCCTCACCATCTTTCTGTAAAGCTCACCCATACTCTGCCGAGACTGGGGACAGGTGACAGTGTCTTGCTGGGGTGACATAAAACTGGCAAAGGCCTTGTAGAGCGTTCCCCTGCCAGTGCTGGACAAGCTGCCTGCTCGCCTCCTCTCCCCCGCTACTTGGCCCACAGAAGCACTCCCTCTGCCGCTAGCGGTGTCAGATGGGAAGGATTGTTTCAGCTTGTGCACCAGGGCCTGTTGATATTGATTCAATCTCATACTCCTTTCCTCTACAGGGATGAGAGTGGAAAGGTTCTGCTTGTACCGTGGGTCCAGGAGAGTGAACACTCAGTAATCGGTGTTTGAAAAAATGCTTCTAACGCGAGGGTCACGGGACAGGCAGTCTAACATGAAGTCTGCCATGTGCGCCAGAGTCCCAACACGCAAGAATTCCCTCTCCTCACTGGCCTGACTCTCCATTTCCTCCTCCTCCTCTTCTTCAGCCCATACACGCTCAAGAGTTAAGAAGGACTGAGCATTGGTACCCTCTTCTGTCTCGCCAACATTCTCCTCCTCTTCCTCCTCATCCTCATCCCCCTCCTCCAACATGCGCTGAGAAACAGACAGGAGGGTGCTCTTGCTATCAAGCGATGTATCTTGTTCCCCCATCTCCTGTGACAAGCGCAAAGCTTCTGACTTCATGCTGAGCAGTGAGTTTTTCAACAGGCAAAGCAGCGGGATGGTGAGGCTGATAATGTCGGCATCGCCGCTGACCATCTGTGTTGACTCCTCAAAGTTGCTCAACACCTGGCAGATATCAGACATCCACGTCCACTCCTCATTGTAGACTTGAGGAAGCTGACTGACCTGACTACCAGTTCTGGGGGAAGTTGACATCTGGCAGTCTACAATCGCTCTGCGCTGCCGATAAACTCTGGATAACATGTTTAAGGTCGAATTCCATCTTGTGTGCACGTCGCACAACAATCGGTGAGCGGGCAGTTGTAGGCGGCGCTGCGCTGCCCTGAGAGTGGCAGCATCTGTGGTCGACTTGCGGAAATGCGCACAGATGCGGCGCACCTTGGTGACTAAAATCAGACAGATTGGGGTATGTCTTGAGGAACCGCTGAACTATGAGATTGAACACGTGGGCCAGGCATGGCACATGTGTCAGTCTGTCGAGTTGCAGAGCTGCAACCAGGTTACGCCCGTTGTCACACACAACCATGCCTGGCTTGAGGTTCAGTAGTGCCAGCCACAGATCGGTCTGCGCCGTGATGCCCTGTAACAGCTCTTGGGTGGTGTGCCTTTTGTCACCTAAGCTCAGCAGTTTGAGCACCGCCTGCTGGCGCTTTGCCACGGCACTGCTGCTGCGCCTAGATCTACCTACTGAAGGCGCCATGCCCATGAATGGTAATTCGGAGGAGGAGGTGGAGGAGGAGGAGGGGTCGGAGGAGAAGGCATAGTACGTCTGAGAGACCGTGACCGAGGTAGGCCCCGCAATCCTCGGTGTGGGCAGTACATGAGCGGCACCAGGGTCAGACTCGATCCCAGCATCCACCAAGTTAACCCAATGTGCCGTCAGTGATATATAGTGTCCCTGCCCGGCAGCACTTGTCCACGTGTCCGTGGTTAGGTGGACCTTCTCAGAAACAGCGTTGGTCAGAGCACGGATGATGTTCTGTGACACGTGCTGGTGTACGGCTGGGATTGCACATCGGGAAAAATAGTGGCGGCTGGGGACCGAATACCGAGGGGCAGCCACCGCCATAAGGGAGGTTGCGAAAGGCCTCGGTCTCTACCAGCCTATAGGGCAGCATCTCTAGGCTCAGCAATTTGGAGATGTGGACGTTGAGGGCTTGGGCATGTGGGTGGGTGGAACTGTATTTCCTCTTGCGCTCCAGCGTCTGCTGTAAAGACAGCTGAACGCTGCGCAGGGACACATTGGTGGACGCTGTGGAGGATCGTGGAGGCGAAGGTGTGGTTTTCCAGCAGGAGGCGTATTTGCCAGGGTCCTGGGCAGGGGGTTGACTAGCAGAGGCAGCGAGTGACCCAGGGGAAGGAGCAGTGGTGGGACTCGCAGGAGGTGAACGGCCTTGGTTCCATTGAGTGGGTTGTTTAGCACTCATGCCTGCGCAAGCTGGTGGTGGTTAGGCTAGTAGTGGTGGCACCCCTGCTGATCCTGGTGTGGCACAGGTTGCACACCACAGTCCGTCAGTCATCCTCAATTTCTTTAAAGAACCTCCAGACTTGCGAACATCTAGGCCTCGCCACGGGAGCTTCACTACGTGAAACAGTTGCTGCTGATGCACCAGCTCTGGCCCTGCTTCTCCCTTTGGCCACACCACTGCCTCTTCTAACCTGTTCTCGTGCAGCACTCGCCTCCACCTCAGAAGCACTGTCTTCACTCGGCATATCAACCCAGCTTGGGTCAGTCACCTCGTCATCCTTCGATTCCTCAGTCTGCTCCCCCCTCAAACTTCCTGCCCTGACATCAACTTCACCACTGTCTGACAACCATGTCTCCTCATCGTCCGACACCTCTTTACACACTTCTTCCACTAAGTCAACAATGTCATCACCCACAGACTGCGACAGTTGGAAAACTTGGGCATCAGGAAAGAGGTCAGCAGCAACCTGAGAAGTGGTTTGTGACTCTGGGAAGGGTCCAGAAAACAGATCCTCAGAGTATGCCGGATCGCATTCCAAATTTTCCTGGGAGGGGGCAGAGTGGGGGGAAGGAGGTTGAGGTGGAGGAGCCAGAGGAGTGCTTCCTTGGGTAACGTGGGTGGACTGCGTGGAAGACTGACTGGTGGACAAATTACTTGAAGCATTGTCCGCAATGCACGACATCACCTGTTCGCACTGTTGTGGTTTCAACAGTGCTCTACCACGTGTCCCTTTAAGTTCAGACATGAAGCTAGGGAGTGTAGCTCTGTGGCGTTCCCCTGCTCCCCCATCAGCAAGTACTGTCTCACCCTGCCCAGGACCACGGCCTCTGCCCCCTGCAGTAATTAAATGCCCACGCCCTCGTCCTCGACCCTTAGCCCTGGGGTTCAACATTTTCTGTATATAAGTATATTATATATAACAAAAAAAAATGGGCCTGCTTTACTGAAACACAAAAACTTGTTCAATCTGAACAAGTTAATATATGGGTGGATAAGTTAGGGCAAAATTATGTATTTTATTGCGTACCGTGCAGTATGGAGCAATTACACTGAAACTATTAGATTAGGCAGACTTGGTCTGCTTAATTGCAACCCAGACAAATGTCGCACAGAGATTTTTCTAATGTAGCTGTATCAGTGAGAGCAAAAGACCGTATTTTATTACGTGACGTACAGTATGGGTCACCTGGACAGAAAATACGGATTGTGGTTTGTGGTGACTGGCCAGCTTAACTATGACACACAGAATGGTTCCACACAGCTGTATGAAATGGATTTGAATCACTGAGATTAAAAAAAAAAAAAAAACAAAGTTTGTTTTGTATTTTTTTGTTTTTTGTTTTTTTTTACGTCACGTGCAGAATATATCAGAGAGCAAACTCAGCCCCTGATGGCTGTGGCTCTTTTCACTGCAACCCAGAAAAATGTCGCACTCAGATTTTTCTAATGTAGCTGTATCAGTGAGAGCAAAAGACCGTATTTGATTACGTGACGTACAGTATGGGTTACCTGGACAGAAAATACGGATTGTGGTTTGTGGTCACTGGCCAGCTGAACTGTGACACCCAGAATGGTTCCACACAGCCGTATGAAATGGATTTGTATCACTGAGAGCAAACAAAAGGATTTTGTACTGTGACTTCCACTATCTATCAGTTAGACAGAAAAAAATCTTCTGCAGACTGTGCGTATTTCAATGAAACACAAAAAAATTGTCCCACTTAGCTGTTTGAAATGGATGTGTGTCACTGAGAGCCAAAAAATAAACTTTTTCCAGTCTCCCTGCAAAATGCTGCAAATATGGTGGTAGCTGCACTACTAGTGCCAGCAAGCCCAGCCACAAGCAGATAAAAAAAAGGGTCTTGTTGCCCTAACAAGGGCTGTTGGGTTCTTTTAGAATCACTCCTGCCTAACACAAATAGTAGAATTTAGTAGAACACCCTAACACTCTCCCTGTATCACACTGCAGATCTGTCCCTAACAGCATCCAAGCAGCGACTGAGCCGAGCACCGCAGGCAGTCACTAGTATATTCCAGGGTCACCTGATCAGGCCAGCCAACCCCTGCTATCGACATGTAAGGGCCCCACGTGATGCTGGGTGTACCGCAGAGTCTCCTGGCTTGTGATTGGCTGAGTTTATAGCTGCCAAAAATTCAAAAGGCGGGAGATGCCATTTCCTCGAGCATGGCGAGATACTCGTCCGAGTAGCGAGCACTTACGAGTACCCTAATACTCGAAAAGTATCAAGCTCGGACGAGTATGCTCGCTCATCTCTAGTTGTCAATATATATATATATATATATATATATATATATATATATATATATATATATATTTTTTTTTATGTATGTGCAACATCATCAGATATGGTTAATAGCACTCTCTAGAAGTATATACTATTAAATTAACATCTTTTCCATGTTCCAGGAATACTGCACTTGATTTTGCATGTCTTCTTGGTAATGGAACGCATGGTGGAACGCAAACACGTGACTTCCGGTGGTTGGAACGCATATTGGAGCGCACGTACTTCCGGTCATGTGATCCTTCTTACTGACTTGGCACGCACTATTCAAGTGTGCGTACCGCCTCTTTTACCTTTAAATAGAGCCTGGCCATCATTTTCACACTGGCTGACATCACCTTCACACCACACCACAATGTGGGGGTCACGTAAGTGGTCCATATGGACCGACTGAATCTCTGACTGATCCGATCTGCTGTCATCATTGCAGTTTTCTGAATGTGTTCTATGCTCAGTCTCAGATATGTCACCAGTATGCCTCCATCTGCTTGGTTTATTTGGCACATTGGGACTATTGCGGTAGTTATCATACTGCCTCTTATGAGTCTGGTCCTACATCTATGTTGTTACAGTATAATCTGAGTGAACTTAAACCTCTAACAATATTTATATCTATAAAGGGCTATCTTTCCCTGACATTGTTTGAGTATATTACTGTGGCCCCTAATTTATCCATGTTTATGGTGTGACTTGCTATATTTCTCATCATGAGTTCCAAGCGCATTATGTGGTGTGTTTTGGGATTTTTGTGTATGTACATTCATATGTTTGTGTGCCCCTTTGTATTTTTCCCCTGAGGAACCCAGTATGGGGAAATGCGTCAGGAAATTGTCGCATCCTGGGACTGTCTTTTATTTGACACTATTGTTATATGTGTCTCTTTTGTGTGTCTGTCTTCTTTGTGAGGGATATCCAGGGACAGTGAGGTGTAGGTACGAGAACAGGGGCCACTCACCATCAGGGTGCTCCCCTGGGCATAGCCTACGCGAGGTTCTCTTCAGGAGCAGTTCTTTTCTGTCCCTCCTTCACACCTTTTTCTTGTCAGCACTATGTATTCATGATTATCTAATCCATGGTTGTGGACTTATTATCCTTCTAGAATAAAAGTTACGTTTTATAGGGTTTAGCTTTTTGATTAGTGTATAAGTATACAGTGCCTTGGGAAAGGATTCGGCGCCCTGGAACTTTTCAACCTTTTGCCACATTTCAGGCTTCAAACAAAAAGATATAACATTTTTAAATTTTTAGTGAACAATCAACAACAAGTGGGTCACGATTGTGAAGTGGAACGAAATGTATTGGATCATTTAAACTTTTTTTGTAATAATAAAACTGAAAAGTGGGGCGTGCAAAATTATTCGGCCCCCTTGCATTAATACTTTTTTGTGCCACCTTTTGCTGCGATTACAGCTACAAGTCACTTGGGGTATGTCTCTATCAGTTTTGCACATCTAGAGACTGAAATTCTTGCCCATTCTTCCTTGCAAAACAGCTGGAGCTCTTTGAGGTTGGATGGAGAGCGTTTGTGAACAGCAGTTTTCGGCTCTTTCCACATATTCTCAATTGGATTCCGGTATGGACTTTGACTTGGCCATTCTAAGACCTGGATACGTTTATTTTTGAACCATTCCATTGTAGATTTTGCTTTATGTTTGGGATCATTGTCTTGTTGGAAGATAAATCTCCGTCCTAGTCTCAGGTCTTTTGCAGACTCCAACAGGTTTTCATCTAGAATGGTCCTGTATTTGGCTCCATCCATAATCCCATCAATTTTAACCATCTTCCATGTCCCTGCTGATGAAAAGCAGGCCCAAACCATCATGCTGCCACCACCATGTTTGACAGTGGGGATGGTGTGTTCAGGGTGATGAGCTGTGTTGCTTTTACGCCAAACATATCGTTTTGCATTGTTTCCAAAAAGTTCGATTTTGGTTTCATCTGACCAGAGCACCTTCTTCCACATGTTTGGTGTGTCTCCCAGATGGCTTGTGGCAAACTGTAAACAAGACATTTTATGGATATCATTGAGAAATTGCTTTCTTCTTGCCACTCTTCCATAAAGGCCAGATTTGTGAAGTGTTCAACTGATTGTTGTCCTATGGACATACTCTCCCACCTCAGCTGTAGATCTCTGCAGTTCATCCAGAGTGATCATGGGCCTCTTGGCTGCATCTCTGATCAGTCTTCTCCTTGTTTGAGATGAAAGTTTAGAGGGACGGCCGGGTCTTGGTAGATTTGCAGTGGTCTGATACTTCTTCCATTTCAATATGATCGCTTGCACAGTGCTCCTTGGGATGTTTAAAGCTTGGGAAATCTTTTGGTATCCAAATCCAGCTTTAAACGTCTCCACAACAGTATCACGGACCGGCCTGGTGTGTTCCTTGGTCTTCATGATGCTCTCTGTGCTTTAAACAGAACCCTGAGACTATCACAGAGCAGGTGCATTTATACGGAGACTTGATTACACACAGGTGGATTCTATTTATCTTCATCAGTCATTTAGGACAACATTGGATCATTCAGAGATGAACTTCTGGAGTGAGTTTTCTGAACTGAAAGTAAATGGGCCGAATAATCTTGCACGCTCAACTTTTCAGTTTTATTATTACAAAAAAAGTTTAAATGATCCAATAAATTTCGTTCCACTTCACAATTGTGACCCACTTGTTGTTGATTCTTCACCAAAAATTTAAAATGTTCTATCTTTTTGTTTGAAGCCTGAAATGTGGCAAAAGGTTGAAAAGTTTCAGGGGGCCAAATACTTTCGCAAGGCACTGTATTTGTTTCTTTCATTTACGTTATGCTAAGGGCCCTATCTGGCACTCATGGGGGCACTATGGAGGGGGAGGAGTACTATGGGGGTCCTATTTTATATACTGGCACACATGGGGGGCACTATGGAGGGGAGGAGTACTATGGGGGCCCTATCTCATATATACTGGCACACATGGGGACACTATGAAGGAGGAGGAGCACTATGGGGGGTCCTATCTTATATACTGGCACACATGGGAGGCACTATGGAGAAGAGGGGAGAGGAGCACTATGAGGGCATCTACTAGGGCCCTATCTTATATACTGCACACATGGGGGGCACTATGGGGGCCCTATCTAATATACTGGCACACATGGGGGCACTATGGAGAAGTGCAGAGTGGAGCACTATGTTGGAATCTACTGGGGCCCTATCTTATATACTTATTTTATTTACATATAGTCAATTGACTAGTGATAGCCCGTCTTGCACCTGTGTCTGTATCATGCTACTAAGACATAACTTTTATTCACTTATATAAAACATCAATCTTATGTGCTAAATAAACCCTATTTTAAAATGTGCAGTGTCTCAGCAACTAGGTACTGCTTGTCTGCTATATACTCCGCTGGTTTTTCTATGTCTGTGGCAGGCTGGTAGCCGCGCGCTGGCTCCAGACTCTTCCCAACAGACTGTATCCCTGCCTATATTACCTCTGTTTATAGCGTACCGTGTTGCTGAAACGCTGACCATTAAAATAATTCCCTCAAACACTGCCTCCCGACATGTTTCACCACCTCCGTGGGGTCTTCAGGGGTCTAGGGCAGTGAGTGTTTGTGGGCGTTGCCCTCTGGCTTTTAAAGCCTCCTATGGCGACAGTTGATGACACTTACCAATAATCTGGAACTTTGCCTCGTCTGTGCCACCTATTTCTCTTCCTCTGATAGGACTATACCTATGTCTTTTTCGCCCTACTCCCTGACGTATTAACTACTACATAGTTGGCGCTGTGTTAAGCGTCATGTTTTCTCATTGCGTACGTGATCTTGCATAGTTATCGAGATCTCGCGCATGCGTACGCTCTTAGTCTCTATTCCGCACCAACATTGTAGTATGCATGTCTGAGGACCATAGCGAACTATTTGTTCGCTCGCTGATCATCTACACTTTGATACACTAATGCCTTCGCTGCTTGTCTTACCTAAATTATACGCTATTTATTCTTCTTTATATTGCACCTAGCTCCCATCACTGCCAAATAATATGGCTTTTAGTTTTTTATAGCCTGCATCTTTTTTTAACTTTATCTAATTTTCTCAAGAGTGGAGGGGGTCCAACCTAATATGTTGGTATATAGCTTCTTATTTTATTTTTATTAATATAATTATCTACTTCTTGGCAGCGAAAGGGGGCCTTATTTGTTAAGGACTAGAGATGAG
The DNA here is from genome assembly GCA_900303285.1 of Rhinella marina. NCBI lineage: Eukaryota > Metazoa > Chordata > Amphibia > Anura > Bufonidae > Rhinella > Rhinella marina. The sequence goes on along the minus strand of ONZH01004656.1, from coordinate 6,499 downwards.
TGGGCACTAAAATGCTCGTTATTCGAGTCGAATTTTTCCCGATGTTCGGGTGCTCGTTTCGAATAACGAACCCCATTGAAGTCAATGGGAGACTCGAGCATTTTTTGCAGGGGACCAAAGCTCTGCACGGGGAAGGTTGCGTGAAAACCTGGAAACCTCAGAAAATGATGGAAACGGAAATGGACAGGAAACAGCAGGGGCAGCATGCATGGATGCCTCTGAGGCTGCCTAATCGTACCATTATGCCAAATTCTGGGCAACAGCCTGGTGGTGACCCTCAAGATAATTGTGCTGACCCAGACCAAGATGGGCAAGGCACATGCCCATCACATGTTAGTAAAGCACCCAACTAGGTGCAACGAAGGTCGATCACCGCCTGCGGGTGACACCACTGCCTATGCTGGCACTGCTGTCCTATCCCCCGCCGTGACGCTGGGTAGGTGGGCACAGATGTGTTTTGATCAAAATATATTGGCTAAGGGTCTCAGATTTTATCATATCAGAATGAGATCTTAGTTTATACAGTATATATTGTTTGCATCTATTTTTGTGCACTAATAATATTATTTTTCTGTGATTTACTTCACTTAAAATTTTACCCTGACACGGAATGGCGGTGAACGTCAGGCATGAGATTAGGGATAGAGCTGCTGTCTGTCAGGGAGAGTGTTAGGGCCTCAATTTAGATGTTGGCTAGGCAGGAATCACCCACAAAGAACCCAACAGCCCTTCTAAGGGCTACAAGCACCTTTTTTTTTTGGTCTCCTCCTGGCTGCTGGCTGGGACTTGTAGTGCAGCTACCGCCATCTTGTCTGCACACTGTTAGGGCGTGAAATTAGAATGTGGTTAGGCAGGAATCATCCACAAAGAACCCAACGGTCCTTCTAAGGGCTACAACGACTTTTTTTTGTCCTCCTCTCGGCTGCTGGCTGGGACTTGTAGTTCAGCTACCGCCATCTTGGCTGCACACTGTGCACAGCGACTGGTGGCAGAAGGGACAGCACGTGGTCCACACAGACCCAAAAGAAATTGCCCGAAGTCCTTTCAGTACTCATTTTTGCTGCTGCTGTACCTTGGCTTGCTGAGATCTGTAGTGCAGTCTAGGGAATATGTTTTTTCTCTCAGTTATATATATTACAGTCCAGTGAACAATTATGTCGTGTGCTGTACAGTAGCGTCAGTCTAGAGCAGCGGTCCCCAACCACTGGGGCGCTGCCAGGCTGATGGAGGTAAGTATAAGTGTTTGTTTTTTTTATTGTACAAAACTGAAGGAGAGGAGCACTATGGGCACTATGCTACTATAACTACTGTGTGGGGACACTATGCTACTATAACTACTGTGTGGGGGCACTATGCTACTATAACTACTGTGTGGGGACACTATGCTACTATAACTACTGTGTGGGGGCACTATGCTACTATAACTACTGTGTGGGGACACTATGCTACTATAACTACTGTGTGGGGGCACTATGCTACTATAACTACTGTGTGGGGGCACTATGCTACTATAACTACTGTGTGGGGGCACTATGCTACTATAACTACTGTGTGGGGGCACTATGCTACTATAACTACTGTGTGGGGGCACTATGCTACTATAACTACTGTGTGGGGACACTATGCTACTATAACTACTGTGTGGGGGGCACTATGCTACTATAACTACTGTGTGGGGGGCACTATGCTACTATAAACTACTGTGTGGGGGGCACTATGCTACTATAACTACTGTGTGGGGGGCACTATGCTACTATAACTACTGTTTGGGGGGCACTATGCTACTATAACTACTGTGTGGGGGGCACTATGCTACTATAACTACTGTGTTGGGGGCACTATGCTCCGCCCCCCAACAACCGGTTGGGGGCCACTGGTCTAGAGTATATGTTTTTTCTCTCAGTTATATATCCTACAGTGCAGTACATAACTCTGTCATGTGCTGCACACTAGCCCGAGTCTAGAAAATATACATTTTTTCTCTCATTCATATATCCTACAGTGCAGTGAAAAATTGTGTGGTGTGTGTTACACTAGCAGCAGTCTAGAGAATACGTTTTTTTCTCTCAGATACATTTAATACAGTCCAGTAAAAAATTTTGTGGTGTGTGGTACACTATCTGCAGTCTAGAGAATACGTTTTTGGCCTCAGATATTAATTCAACAGTTTAGTGATTACACAAAATGTTGAACCCAAGGGCTAAGGGTCGAGGACGTGGGCGTCCAAGTGATGTAGGGGGGCAGAGGCAGTGGTCCTGGGCAGGGTGACACAGTACCTACTGATGAGGAAGCAGTGGAACGCCGCAGAGTTTCGCTCCCTAGCTTCATCTCGCAAATTACAAGGTCACGTGGTACACCACTATTGAAACCACAATAGTGCGAACAGGTGATGACGTGGATAGTGGATAATGTGCCCAGTAATTTATCCACCACCCAGTCTTCCACACAGTCCACCCACTTTAGCCAAGGGAGTAGACCCTCTGGCTCCTCCAGCTCAACCTCCCTCCCCCCAGCCTGCTCCCCCCCATGGAAAATATGGATTCAGATCCGGCATACTCACAGGAAGTCTTTTCAGGACCCTACCCAGAGACACAAACCACTGCTCAACAGCAACCTGAGCAGTTGCTCTGTCCCAATGCCCAAAATTTAAAACTTTTGCAGTCTGTGGGTGATGAGAGTGTGGACTTAGTGCAAGTAGTGCATCAAGAGGTGTCGGATGATGATGAGACACGGTTGTCAGACATTGACGTTGTTGTTAGGGCAGTAAGTCCCAGGGGGGAGCAGAGTGAGGAATCGTAGGAAGAGCTCGTGGATGAGGAGGTGACTGACCCGTGCTGGGTTGGTAAGCCTAGTCAAGACAGTGATTCTGAGTGGGAGGCAAGTGCAGCACCAGAACAGGTTGGAAGAGGCAGTGGGGTGGCCAGAGGGAGAAGCAGGGCCAGAGCAAGTAGATCAGCAACTGTTTCACGGAGTGAAGCTCCGATGCTGAGGCCTAGATGTTCGCAAGTCTGGAGGTTCTTTAAATAAAGTGAGGATGACCGACGGACCGTGGTGTGCAACTTGTGCCACACGAGGATCAGCAGGGGAGGCACCACTACCAGCCTAACCACTACCAGCATGCGCAGGCACACGACTCAATGGAACCAAGGCCGTTCACCTCCTACAGATCACACCACTGCTCCTTCCCCTGTGTCACATGCTGGCTTTGCGAGTCAACCCCTCGCCCCGGTACGAGCGCCTCCCGCCCTACAACCACCCCTTCACCTCCACGATCCTTCACACCCTACACCAATGTGTCCCAGCGCAGCGTTTAGCAGTCTTTGTGTCAGACATTGGAGTGCAAGCGCTAACGCGAATACAATTCCACCCACCCACGTGCACAAGCCCTAAACGTCCACATTTTCAAACTGCTGACCCTGGAGATGCTGCACTATAGACTGGTATAGATTGAGGCTTTCCGCAACCTGATGGCGGTGGCTGTCCCTAGGTACTTTGTCCCCAGCCACCACTATTTTTCACGATGTGCCGTCCCAGCCCTACACCAGCACGTGTCAGAGAACATCATCCGTGCCCTGACCGACGCGGTTACTGAGAAGGTCAACCTAACCACGGCACATTGGGTTAACTTGGTGGAGGCTGGGACCGAGTCTGACCCTGGGGCCGCTCATGTAATGCCCACACCGAGGATTGCGGGGCCTACCTCGGTCACGGTTTCTCAGACTTATTGTGCCTCTTCCTCCAACCCCTCCTCCTCCTCCTCCTACTCTCAAATACAATCTGTGAGCACGGCGCCTTCATTCGGTAGCTCTAGGCGTGGATAAGCACCAACAGGCGGTGCTGAAAGTGCTGAGCTTAGGTGACAAGAGGCACACCGCCCAAGAGCTGTGACAGGGCATCACCGCGCAGACTGATCTTTGGCTGGCGCCGCTGAAACTCAAACCAGGCATGGTTGTGTGTGACAACGGGCGTAACCTGGTGGCGGCTCTGCAACTCGGCAGACTCACACATGTGCCATTATACACCAATACTATTTCCCAAAGTAACAACAACCCATATAAACACTGCATATAAAACCCGCCTGGCCCACATGTTCAATCTTGTGGTTCAGTGGTTCCTCAAGATCTACCCCAATATGTCTGATTTGCTCACCAAGGTGCGATGCATCTGTGTGCATTTCCGCAAATCAACCACAGATGCTGCCACTCTCAGGACAGTGCAACGGCGCTTACAACTGACAGCTCACCGACTGTTGTGCGACGTGCCCACACAATGGAATTCCACATTACACATGTTAGCCAGGGTTTACCAGAAGCGCAGAGTGATTGTAGACTGCCAGATGACAACTTTCACGAGAACTGGTAGTCAGGTTAGTCAGCTTCCTCAAGTCTACAATGAGGAGTGGACGTGGATGTCTGATATCTGTCAGGTGTTAAGCCACTTTGAGGAGTCAACACAGATGGTCAGCGGCCATTATCAGCGTCACGATCCCGCTGTTTTGTCTGCTGAAAAACTCACTGTTCAGCATGAAGTCAGAGGCTTTGCGCTTGTCACAGGAGATGGGGGAAGAAGATACGTTGCTTGATAGCCAGACCACCCTCAGGTCTGTTTCTCAGCGCGTATTGGAGGAGGATGAGGAGGAAGAGGAGGAAGAGAAGGAGACTGTTGGCAAGACTGAAAGGGTACCTATGCTCATTCCTTCTTATCTGTTGAGCGTGTATGGGCTGAAGAGGAGGAGTTGGAGGAGGAGGAAATGGAGAGTCAGCCTATTGAGGAAAGGGAATTCTTGCGTGTTGGGACTCTGGCGCACATGGCTGACTTTATGTTAGGCTGCCTTTCCCGTGACCCTCGCATTTTTGCCAACACCGATTACTGGGTGTTCACCCTCCTGGACCCCCGGTACAAGCAGAACTTTTCCACTGTCATTCCTGTAGAGGAGAGGAGTATGAGAGTGAATCAATATCAACAGTCCCTAGTGCACAAGCTGAAACTATCCTTCCCATCTGACATCGCTAGCGGCAGAGGACGTAGTTCTGTGGGCCAACTAGCGGGGGAGAGGAGGGGAGCAGGCAGCTTGTCAAAGCACTGGCAGGGGAACACTCTCCAAGGCCTTTGCCAGTTTTATGTCACACCAGAAAGACTATGTAACCCCAGCAAGACTATGTCACCCGTCCCCCAGTATGGGGGGAGCTGTTCAGAAAGATGGTGAGGGAGTACTTAGCTGACCATACCAACGTCCTGCGTGATCACTCTGCTCCATACAACTACTGGGTTGCAAATCTAGACACGACAACTGGCACTGTACGCCTTGGAGGTGCTGGCCTGCCCTGCCGCTAGCGTGTTGTCAGAGAGGGTCTTCAGTGCAGCTGGTGGCATCATCACTGATAAGCGTACACGCCTGTCAACTGACAGGCTGACGATTATTGAAATGAATAAAGCCTGGATTTCACCGGAATTCAAATCTCCACCGGGGGAAAGCAGCTCAACATGAAGATTCTTTATGTATCCTCTCCTCTCCTCCTCCTCCTCCTCCTCCTCTTCGCACACAAACGCTGAGCCAACAGGCAATGTTTCTGAGGGCCAACTGGCGCTCTTTACAAACAATGCTTACGGAGGGCCACCTACAGGCCCTCTCTCCAATAAATTTTTTAGGAGCGTCAACTACAGACACTCAAAAACAATTTTACAGGAGGGTCAACTACAGACACTCCAAAACAATGTTACAGGAGGGTCAACTTCAGACACTCCAAAACAAATTTTTGGGAGGCTCACCTACAGCCATTTGACTGCAATCTCAGTCTGACAAAGGCATTGGTGGTGTCACCGCCATGCTGTATCAGTGTAAAATTGTATGTGCTTCACCTGCTACCTGAGTGTAACTTGGTCACTCTGGGTTCACTGCCATGCTGTGTCAGTGTAAAATTTTATGTGCTTCACCTGCTACCTGAATGTAACTTGGTCACTCTGGGTTCACCGCCATACTGTATCAGTGTAAAATTTTATGTGCTTCACCTGCTACCTCAACTAACTTGGTCTCTTTTGGTGTCAACACTAGAGTGCAGCTACTATACCGCACACGACAGAATTGTTCACTGCACTGTAGTATATATAACTGAGAGAAAAAAAGGAATTTTTAGACTGCTGCTAATTTATCGCAAACCACTCCATTTTTCACTGGACTGTAGTACATATAACTGAGACGAGGGAGCGCGGGACCAGATTCTTATATTCCCAGGTCATCTGATCTGGCCAGCCAATCCCTGCTATCGACTTGTAGGGGCCCCATGTGATGCTAGGAGGTACCAAAGACTCTCCTGCATGTTGATTGGCTGAAAAAAGGCGGCTAACATGCAGGAAGAGGAAGTTGCCATTTCCTCGAGGATCGCGATATGCTCGTCCAAGTAGCGAGCATATGCGAATACCCTAATGCTCGAACGAGCATCAAGCTTGGACGAGCATGTTCGCTCATCTCTATTAAGGACATCAGTAGGGGAGATTAGGG
>ONZH01004655.1:0-21732 GCA_900303285.1 Rhinella marina | reverse complement strand
ATTTTACTGATAAGAATGTGGCTTAAATAAGTGTTTATGACCTCTTAGTAGTTTAGGAATAAGGTTTATTAGATGGCAGCACAAAGTGAAAGTGAAAGTACAAGTCACAGACTTAGAAAAACAGTTAACCCTTTGTGACTGAACAGCTCAATATTTTTTAATAAAGGCCAATTGAAAATATGATTTTCAGCCAAAAATAAGTTAAATGCAATCATAAAAAAATTGACTCCAAAGGTGTACATAGCCTTTAAGTCAGTATTTTATTATTATGAAATTTGACATTAAAGGGGTCATCTCCACGAACACAAATTATTTCATGTTCACAGGACAAGGGATTATTGTATGATTAGCTGGGTTCCGACTCCTGGGACCCCTGAGGATAAAGAGAATGGGGGCCTGGTCTCCCCTGTTTAAAAGAAGCGGCATTGATGTATGCACAATAATGATCCTTTCAGCTTTATGGGGCTGGCGGAGATAGCCGAGTGCTTGTCCTTGGCTATCTTCAGCAGTTGCATTGAGTAAAATGGAGTAGTGAATATGCATACATGTTGGACACTCCATTCAAACAGGATTCCCATTCTCGTGATCAGTGAGGGATCCAATGGTCGGACTCCGTATATCAGACACTTATGCCCTATCCTGTGGATAATTGATAAGTTGTATTCATGGGGCAACCCCTTTAAAGTATATAACATAAAAAGTTTGTAATTTTACAAATACTGTAAATTGCATTGCATATAGAGTTGAGCAACATTCTAAATTAATCAAATTTGTCAATTATTTCACAAATATTCATCCTCCAAACAAATCCAAAGATTTGACTGCCTGTCATTTTACATTTAAAATTCATTGCAATTCATCTGTATTAGAATACTCCTGTATAGAGATGAGCGAGCACTAAAATGCTCGGGTGCTCGTTATTCGAGTGGAATTTTTCCTGATGCTCGGGTGCTCGTTTCGAATAATGAACCCCATTGAAGTCAGTGGGAGACTCGAGCACTTTTTGCAGGGGACCAAAGCTCTGCACAGGGGAGGTTGCGTGAAAACCTGGAAACCTCAGAAAATGATGGAAACATCACGGAAATGGACAGGAAACAGCAGGGGCAGCATGCATGGATGCCTCTGAGGCTGCCTAATCGTACCATTATGCCAAATTTTGGACAACAGCCTGGTGGCGACCCTCAAGACTATTGTGCTGACCCAGACCAAGATGTGTAAGGCACATGCCCATCACATGTTAGTAAAGCACCCAACTAGGTGCATCAAAGGTCCATCACCGCCTGCGGGTGACACCGCTGCCCATGCTGGCACTGCTGTCCTATCCCCTGCCCCACGATGCAGGCATAAGCCTGACACAGCGTGGTGACAGCTTGGTGACCAAGTTTTTTTTGGTCTCCTCCTGGCTGCTGCATGAGATTAGGGATAGAGCTGCTGTCTGTCAGGGAGAGTGTTAGGGCCTCAATTTAGATGTTGGTTAGGCAGGAATACCCTTGTAGTTCAGCTACTGCCATCTTGGCTGCACGCTGTGCACAGCGACTGGTGGCAGAAGGGACAGCACGTGGTCCACACAGACTCAAAAGAAATTGCCCAAAGTCCTCTCAGTACTCATTTTTGCTGCTGCTGTACCTTGGCTTGCTGAGATCTGTAGTGCAGTCTAGGGAATATGTTTTTTCTCTCAGTTATATATATTACAGTCCAGTGAACAATTATGTCGTGTGCTGTACAGTAGCGTCAGTCTAGGGTATACGTTTTTTCTCTCAGTTATATATCCTACAGTGCAGTACAAATTCTGTCATGTGCTGCACACTAGCCGAAGTCTAGAAAATATACATTTTTTTCTCTCATTCATATTACCTACAGTGCAGTGAAAAATTGTGTGGTGTGGTTACACTAGCGGAAGTCTAGAGAATACGTTTTTTCTCTCAGATACATTTAATACAGTCCAATGAAAAATGCTGTGGTGTGTGGTACACTATCCGCAGTCTAGAGAATACGTTTTTGGCCTCAGATATTAATTCGACAGTTTAGTGATTACACAAAATGTTGAACCCAAGGGCTAAGGGTCGAGGACGTGGGCGTCCAAGTGATGTAGGGGGCAGAGGCCGTGGTCCTGGGCAGGGTGACACAGTACCTACTGATAAGGGAGCAGTGGAATGCCGCAGAGTTTCACTCCCTAGCTTCATCTCACAACTTACAAGGTCACGTGGTACACCACTATTGAAACCACAACAGTGCGAACAGGTGATGACGTGGATAGCAGATAATGTGTCCAGTAATTTATCCACCACCCAGTCTTCCACACAGTCCACCTACTTTGGCCAAGGGAGTAGACCTCTGGCTCCTCCAGCTCAACCTCCTTCCCCCCAGCCTGTGCCCCCCCCCCCTGGAAAATATGGACTCAGATCCGACATACACACAGGAAGTTTTTTCAGGACCCTACCCAGAGACACAAACCACTGCTTAACAGCAACCTGAGCAGATGCTCTGTCCCGATGCCCAAAATTTAGAACTTTCGCAGTCTGTGGGTGATGAGAGTGTGGACTTAGTGCAAGTAGTGCGTCAAGAGGTGTCGGATGATTATGAGACACGGTTGTCAGACATTGACGTTGTTGTCAGGGCAGTAAGTCCCAGGGGGAGCAGAGTGAGGAATTGGAGATAGAGCAGGTGGATTATGAGGTGACTGACCCGAGCTGGGTTGGTAAGCCTAGTCAGAACAGTGCTTCTGAGGGGGAGGCAAGTGCAGCACCAGAACAGGTTGGAAGAGGCAGTGGGGTGGCCAGAGGGAGAAGCAGGGCCAGAGCAAGTAGATCAGCAACTGTTTCACGGAGAGAAGCTCCCGTGCTGAGGCCTAGATGTTCGCAAGTCTGGAGGTTCTGTAAATAACAGTGAGGATGACAGACGGACCGTGGTGTGCAACTTGTGCCACACCAGGATCAGCAGGGGAGGCACCACTACCAGCCTAACCACTACCAGCATGCGCAGGCACACGACTCAATGGAACCAAGGCCGTTCACCTCCTGCAGATCACACCACTGCTCCTTCCCCTCTGTCACATGCTGGCTTTGCGAGTCAACCCCCCGCCCAGGACCCCGGCACGAGTGCCTCCTGCCCTACAACCACCCTATCACCTCCACGATCCTCCACACCCTACACCAATGTGTCCCAGCGCAGCGTTCAGCTGTCTTTGCATCAGACATTGAAGCGCAAGCGCAAACGCGAATACAATTCCACCCACCCACATGCACAAGCTCTAAACGTCCACATTTTCAAACTGCTGAGCATGGAGATGCTGCGCTATAGACTGGTATAGATTGAGGCTTTCCGCAACCTGATGGCGGTGGCTGTCCCTTGGTACTTTGTCCCCAGCCACCACTATTTTTCACAATGTGCCGTCCCAGCCCTACACCAGCATGTGTCAGAGAACATCATCCGTGCCCTGACCAACGCGGTTACTGAGAAGGTACACCTAACCACGGACACGTGGACAAGTGCTGCGGGCAGGGACACTATATCTCCCTGACGGCACATTGGGTTAACTTGGTGGAGGCTGGGACCGAGTCTGACCCTGGGGCCACTCATGTAATGCCCACACCGAGGATTGCGGGGCCTATCTCGGTCACGGTTTCTCAGTCTTATTATGCCTCTTCCTCCAACTCCTCCTCCTCCTCCTCCTACTCTCAAATACAATCTGTGAGCACGGAGCATTCAGTCGGTAGCTCTAAGCGCAGCAGCACTGCCATGGATAAGCGCCAACAGGCGGTGGTGAAACTGCTGAGCTTAGGTGACAAGAGGCAAACCGCCCAAGAGCTGTTACAGGGCATCACGGCGCAGACCGATCTTTGGCTGGCGCCGCTGAAACTCAAACCAGGCATGCTTGTGTATGACAAGGGGCGTAACCTGGTGGCGGCTCTGCAACTCGGCAGACTAACACATGTGCCATTATACACCAATACTATTTCCCAAAGTAACAAAAACCCATATAAACACTGCATATAAAACCTGCCTGGCCCACGTGTTCAATCTTGTGGTTCAGCGGTTCCTCAAGACCTACCCCAATATGTCTGATTTGCTCACCAAGGTGCGACGCATCTGTGCGCATTTCCGCAAGTCAACCACAGATGCTGCCACTCTCAGGGCAGTGCAACTGCGCTTACAACTGACAGCTCACCGACTGTTGTGCGACATGCCCACACAATGGAATTCCACATTACACATGTTAGCCAGGGTTTACAAGCAGTGCAGAGCGATTGTAGACTGCCAGATGACAACTTCCACGAGAACTGGTAGTCAGGTTAGTCAGCTTCCTCAAGTCTACAATGAGGAGTGGACGTGGATGTCTGATATCTGTCAGGTGTTAAGCAACTTTGAGGAGTCAACACAGATGGTCAGCGGCGATGCCGCCATTATCAGCGTCACCATCCCGCTGCTTTGTCTGCTGAAAAACTCACTGCTCAGCATGAAGTCAGAGGCTTTGCGCTTGTCACAGGAAATGGGGGAAGAAGATACGTTGCTTGATAGCTAGACCACCCTCAGGTCTGTTTCTCAGCGCGTATTGGAGGAGGATGAGGAGGAAGAGGAGGAAGAGAAGAAGACTGTTGGCGAGACTGAAAGAGGGTACCTATGCTCATTCCTTCTTATCTGTTGATGGTGTATGGGCTAAAGAGGAGGAGTTGGAGGAAATGTTGAGTCAGCCTATTGAGGAATGGGAATTCTTGCGTGTTGGGACTCTTGCGCACAAGGCTGACTTCATGTTAGGCTGTCTTTCCCGTGACCCTCGCATTTTTGCCAACACCGATTACTGGGTGTTCACCCTCCTGGACCCCCGGTACAAGCAGAACTTTTCCACTCTCATTCCTGTAGAGGAGAGAAGTATGAGAGTGAATCAATATCAACAGGCCCTGGTGCACAAGCTGAAACTATCCTTCCCATCTGACACCGCTAGCGGCAGAGGATGTATTTCTGTGGGCCAACTAGCGGGGGAGAGGAGGGGAGCGGGCAGCTTGTCAAGCACTGGCAGGGGAACACTCTCCAAGGCCTTTGACAGTTTTTTGGCACTCCAGCAAGACTACGTCAACCATCCCCCAGTAGGGGGGAGCTGTTCAGAAAGATGGTGAGGGAGTACGTAGTTGACCATACCAACGTCCTGCGTGATCACTCTGCTCCATACAACTACTAGGTTGCAAAGCTGGACACGACAACTGGCACTGTACGCCTTGGAGGTGCTGGCCTGCCCTGCCGCTAGCGTGTTGTCAGAGCTGGTCTTCAGTGCAGCTGGTGGCATCATCACTGATAAGCGTACACGCCTGTCAACTGACAGCGCTGACAGGCTAACGATTATTGAAATGAATAAAGCCTGGATTTCACCGGAATGCAAATCTCCACCGGGGGAAAGCAGCTCAACATGAAGATTCTTTATGTATCCTCTCCTCTCCTCCTCCTACTCCTCTTCGCACACAAACGCTGAGCCAACAGGCAATGTTTCTGAGGGCCAACTGGCGCTCTTTACAAACAATGTTTACGGAGGGCCACCTACAGGCCCTCTCTCCAATAAATTTTTTAGGAGCGTCAACTACAGACACTCAAAAACAATTTTACAGGAGGGTCAACTACAGACACTCCAAAACAATTTTACAGGTCGTCAACTACAGACACTCCAAAACAATTTTTTAGGAGGGTCAACTTCAGACACTCCAAAACAAATTTTTGGGAGCTCACCTACAGCCATTTGATTGCAATCTCAGTCTGACCAAGGCATTGGTGGTGTCACCGCCATGCTGTATCAGTGTAAAATTTTATGTGCTTCACCTGCTACCTGAGTGTAACTTGGTCACTCTGGGTTCACCGCCATGCTGTGTCAGTGTAAAATTTTATGTGCTTCACCTGCTACCTGAGTGTAACTTGGTCACTCTGGGTTCACCGCCATGCTGTGTCAGTGTAGAATTTTATGTGCTTCACCTGCTACCTGAGTGTAACTTGGTCACTCTGGGTTCACCGCCATGCTGTATCAGTGTAAAATTTTATGTGCTTCACCTGCTACCTCAACTAACTTGGTCACTTGTTGGTGTCAACACTAGAGTGTGGCTACTATACCTCACATAACAGAATTGTTCACTGCACTGTAGTATATATAACTGAGAGAAAAAAAGGAATATTTAGACTGCGGCTAATTTATAGCAAACCACTCCATTTTTCACTGGACTGTAGTACATATAACTGAGAAAATACATATTTTATAGACTGACGCTGCTGTACAGCACACTACAGAATTGTTCACTGGACTGTAGTATATATAAATGAGAAAAAAACGTAGTCTTTAAATGGCGGCTATTTTACCGCAAACCACTACATTTTTCACTGGACTATAGTACATAAAACTGAAAGAAAATATGTATTTTATAGACTGATGCTACTGTACAGCACACTACATAATTGTTTACTGGACTGTAGTGTATAGAAATGATAGAAAAACGTATTCCCTATTCTGACGCTACTGTACAGTACACTACATAATTGTTCACTGGACTGTAGTGTATAGAAATTACATAAAAACCTATTCCCTAGACTGACGCTACTGAACAGTACACTACATAATTGTTCACTGGACTGTAGTGTATAGAAATGAGAGAAAAACGTATTCCCTAGACTGACGCTACTGTACAGTACACTACATAGTTGTTCACTGGACTGTAGTGTATAGAAATGAGAAAAAAACATAGTCTTTAAATGGCAGCTATTTTATTGCAAACCACTACATTTTTCATTGGACTGTAGTATATATAAATGAGAAAAAACGTAGTATTTAAATGGCGGCTATTTTACCACAAACCACTACATTTTTCACTGGACTGTAGTATATATAAATGAGAAAAAACGTAGTCTTTAAATGCCGGCTATTTTACCACAAACCACTACATTTTTCACTGGATTGTAGTACATATAACTGAGAAAAAGTGTATTTTATAGACTGACGCTGCTGTACAGCACACTACAGAATTGTTCACTGGACTGTTGTATATATAAATGAGAAAAAAACGTAGTCTTTAAATGGAGGCTATTTTACTGCAAACCACTACATTTTTCACTGGACTGTAGTACATATAACTGAAAGAAAATACGTATTTTATAGACTGACGCTACTGTACAGCACACTACATAATTGTTCACTGGACTGTAGTGTATAGAAATTAGAGAAAAACGTATTCCCTAGACTGACGCTACTGTACAGTACACTACATAATTGTTCACTGGACTGTAGTGTATAGTAATGAGAGAAAAACATATTCCGTAGACTGACGCTGCTGTACAGCACACTACAGAATTGTTCACTGGACTGTTGTATATATAAATGAGAAAAAAACGTAGTCTTTAAATGGCGGCTATTTTACCGCAAACCACTACATTTTTCACTGGACTGTAGTACATATAACTGAAAGAAAATATGTATTTTATAGACTGACGCTACTGTACAGCACACTACAGAATTGTTCACTGGACTGTTGTATATATAAATGAGAAAAAAACGTAGTCTTTAAATGGAGGCTATTTTACTGCAAACCACTACATTTTTCACTGGACTGTAGTACATATAACTGAAAGAAAATACGTATTTTATAGACTGACGCTACTGTACAGCACACTACATAATTGTTCACTGGACTGTAGTGTATAGAAATTAGAGAAAAACGTATTCCCTAGACTGACGCTACTGTACAGTACACTACATAATTGTTCACTGGACTGTAGTGTATAGTAATGAGAGAAAAACATATTCCGTAGACTGACGCTGCTGTACAGCACACTACAGAATTGTTCACTGGACTGTTGTATATATAAATGAGAAAAAAACATAGTCTTTAAATGGCAACTATTTTATTGCAAACCACTACATTTTTCATTGGACTGTAGTATATATAAATGAGAAAAAACGTAGTCTTTAAATGGCGGCTATTTTACCACAAACCACTACATTTTTCACTGGACTGTAGTATATATAAATGAGAAAAAACGTAGTCTTTAAATGCCGGCTATTTTACCACAAACCACTACATTTTTCACTGGATTGTAGTACATATAACTGAGAAAAAGTGTATTTTATAGACTGACGCTGCTGTACAGCACACTACAGAATTGTTCACTGGACTGTTGTATATATAAATGAGAAAAAAACGTAGTCTTTAAATGGAGGCTATTTTACTGCAAACCACTACATTTTTCACTGGACTGTAGTACATATAACTGAAAGAAAATACGTATTTTATAGACTGACGCTACTGTACAGCACACTACATAATTGTTCACTGGACTGTAGTGTATAGAAATTAGAGAAAAACGTATTCCCTAGACTGACGCTACTGTACAGTACACTACATAATTGTTCACTGGACTCTAGTGTATAGAAATGACAGAAAAACGTATTCCCTAGACTGCACTACATATCTCAGCAAGCCAAGGTACAGCAGCAGCAAAAATGAGTACTTTGGGCAATTTATTTTGTGTCTGTGTGGACCACGTGCTGTCCCTTCTCCTACCAGTCACTTTGTACAGTGTGCAGCCAAGATGGCGGTAGCTGCACTAAAAGTCCCAGCCAGCAGCCTGGAGGAGACCACAAAAAAAAGGTGCTTCTAGCCCTTAGAAGGGCTGTTGGGTTCTTTGTGGGTGATTCCTGCCTAACCAACATCTAAATTCAGGCCCTAACACTCTCCCTGACAGACAGCAGCTCTATCCCTAATCTCATGAAGATGGCGTATGACGCGAGCAGCGCGGGACCAGATTCTTATATTTCCAGGTCATCTGATCTGGCCAGCCAATCCCTGCTATCGACTTGTAGGGGCCCCACGTGATGCTAGGAGGTACCAAAGACTCTCCTGCATGTTGATTGGCTGAAAAAAGGCGCCTAACATGCAGGAAGAGGAAGTTGCCATTTCCTCGAGGATCGCGATATGCTCGTCCGGATAGCGAGCATATGCGAATACCCTAATGCTCGAACGAGCATCAAGCTCGGACGAGCATGTTCGCTCATCTCTACTCCTGTAAAATACATTATAGACTATGTTAGTATGGCAGAGGCTGCTGCTGGGGCAATACTAGTGTGCCCTAACAACATCAGGCTTTCTGTACAGACATCCCTGGATTCCTTCATAGGTCCTCAAAGCTGACTTCAGATCACTCCCCCAGTCTCCAATCAGGTCACTGGGAAACTTGGTGACACAGTCACTGGGAAGTCCCTTTGATCATTCTGTTGTGTGGACTGCAGCATGATCAAAGAGTTAACAGTCAGGATTGGCACTTCTTCTGACCTCAGCTATGAAGCAACAGCTAGAACTAAGAACGCAGGCTGTTACTAACAGCCAATTAGTGCTGTATCATTTCAGCAGCTATTAACTCCCCCTAAAATGCAGCAAGCCAAACGATGTTGCTGCAGGTTAAAGACCTGCACTGTCGACAAAAGACCGTATGAATATATTAAGGTGTTAATTTTTATCATAATTAGTATTATGCATGCATCAGATATACAGAATAGCACACTTCCATGGTGCCCTACATGAACTTATCCAATACATATATAAACCAGTTTTGTAGATTTTACAGAGAAAATAGCATTTAATGTTAAACTATTAAAAATGACATTTTTGTGCCCATGCAGTAAAAACATGCAGAAAATGACCTGCTACCAGACTAAAGTTCTGTGTCCTTGATCTTGACTTTCAATTACATCTTTCATTAGAGAATTCCATTTATATCTTCAGAAGGCTGTAAAATATTTATTTTAGATGTATTGCAGTTTTATGCTTTTCCTGAAACACATTGTTTGATCATTTGTTCATTGACAATGACAGAGAAAGCCTGCTTCTGAATTTTAATAGTGTTGAATCAGCTAATTATATTACCTTTCTCTGTTAACAGGGTATCTTGTGATCTTCTTCTAAATTGTTATTGTGCTTGCTTACCTGCTGACATGTTTCCTCCATGATTAACCATTATCAGCATATATTCTGAAAAACTGACAAAGTGTAATATTTGAAATTAGGATTTGATAACAGTTTTTCCTCTATGTCCATTGTATGGGTTGGAGAAACTCCCCAGCGCATGTATTAAAATATCCATAGAGCTCATGTATGTGTTGCCGTATTTTTTTTTTAACTACGCATATGATATAGCTTATGAGTACACTTTTCAATACAGCGGCGTCCCACAAAAAGTATTTTTAATAATGGGCAATTTATGCTACTGTATGCATTGGGGGTATATGTCGGCATTATTTTAGGGTGAAAATAACCTTAGGGTTTTGGGTATTAGGCTGGGGTTTCAAAGCAATCTTGACCACAACACCCTTCACATGAAAAATGATTCCTGTTTAACAATGGGGCCAGTGAACTAAATTGCATTACAGCATGACTGTAAAAAACCCCAGAACTGCAAAAAATCCAGTATTGTCACGTCCAAGATTACCATGTAGCCCCAGCCTTATATGTACTTCATAATTTTTTTATACATTGTCAATATACAATAATACATGTATAGCAACAATAGGAAACTTAATGCACTTACAGCAATTAAAAATAAATAATGTGTTCGCATATAAAGAACAAATATTTATTATGGTACATCTGCAGTGGAATATCATACAAAATTTACATAAATTAAAAGTAAGAAAAAGTGAGAAAATGTTAATCCTTAAAATGGGTTGTGCAGGATAATGAAAAATGTCCTCAAGGCTAGTATCTGTGTTAAATTAATAAAAGATCATATCTATATTCATCCACTTAACACCTTTGCGCACCTTGGCGTTACTGATGCACAGGGAATATACAGGGTGGGCCATTTATATGGATACACCTAAATAAAATGGGAATGGTTGGTGATATTAACTTCCTGTTTGTGGCACATTAGTATATGGGAGGGGGGAACTTTTCAAGATGGGTGGTGACCATGGCGGCCATTTTGAAGTTGGCCGTTTTGGATCCAACTTTAGTTTTTTCAATGGGAAGAGGGTCATGTGACACATCAAACTTATTGAAAATTTCACAAGAAAAACAATGGTGTGCTTGGTTTAAACATAACTTTATCCTTTTTTGAGCTATTTACAAGTTTCTGACCAGTTATAAAATGTGTTCAAAGTGCTGCCCATTGTGTTGGATTGTCAATGCAACCCTCTTCTCCCACTCTTCACACACTGATAGCAACACCACAGAAGAAATGCTAGCACAGGCTTCCAGTATCCGTAGTTTCAGGTGCTGCACATCTCGTATCTTCACAGCATAGACAATTGCCTTCAGATGACCCCAAAGATAAAAGTCTAAGAGGGTCAGATTGGGAGACCTTGGGGGCAATTCAAGTGCTACATGATGATGTGTTTCCCTCTTTATGCACTGAAGCTGGCACGTTCCCTGAGTTTTTCCAGCAAGATGGTGCACCACTACATTATGGGTGTCAGGTCCGAGCATTCCTAGATGAACAGTTTCCTGGAAAGTGGATTGGCCATCTTGGTTAAGTTGAATGGCCCCCAAGGTCTCCCGATCTGACCCCCTTAGACTTTTATCTTTGGGGTCATCTGAAGGCAATTGTCTATGCTGTGAACATACGAGATGTGCAGCACCTGAAACTACGCATAATGGAAGCCTGTGCTAGCATTTCTTCTGCGGTGTTGCTATCAATGCGTGAAGAGTGGGAGAAGAGGGTTGCATTGACAATCCAACACAATGGGCAGCACTTTGAACCCATTTTATAAGTAGTCAGAAACTTGTAAATAACTCATGAAAGATTAAAGTTACGTTAAAACCAAGCACACCATTGTTTTTCTTCAGCAATTCTCAATAAGTTTGATGTGTCTCATGACCCTCTTCCCATTGAAAAAACCAAAGTTGGATCCAAAATGGCGGACTTCAAAATAGCCGCCATGGTCACCACCCATCTTGAAAAGTTTTCCCCCTCCCATATACTAATGTGCCAAAAACAAGAAGTTAATATCACCAACCATTCCCATTTTATTTAGGTGTATCAATATAAATGGCCCACCCTGTATATCGAGAGCTCAATAAATAACTCCAATCCCTGCCATTTAATCCCTCAGATCAGTTAGACAGAGGAAGGAGGCTTCATCTATCCCCTAATCATCCCTTCCACAATGGAACTGGGAAACAAGGGGATTCAAAAAATGCAAAGATGTCTCAATGTAAAATTAAAAAAACAGAAATGTTGATAATTCAAATCAGCCCCTTTTTCTTTTAAATTGAACTCACCTTTTTTTTCTATTTGTCATATTAAAAAATATATATATATATATATATACAGTACAGAACAAAAGTTTGGACACACCTTCTCATTCAAAGAGTCTTCTGTATTTTCATGACTATGAAAATGGTAGATTCACACTGAAGGCATCAAAACTATGAATTAACACATGTGGAATTATATACTTAACAAAAAAGTGTGAAACAACTGTAAATATGTTTTATAGTCTAGGTTCTTCAAAGTAGCCACCTTTTGCTTTGATTACTGCTTTGCACACTCTTGGTATTCTCTTGATGAGCTTTAAGAGGTAGTCACCTGAAATGGTTTTCACTTCACAGGTGTGCCCTGTCAGGTTTAATAAGTAGGATTTCTTGCCTTATAAATGGGGTTGGGACCATGAGTTGTGTTGGGCAGAAGTCAGGTGGATACACAGCTGATAGTCCTACTGAATAGACTGTTAGAATTTGTATTATGGCAAGAAAAAAGCAGCTAAGTAAAGAAAAACGAGTGGCCATCATTACTTTAAGAAATGAAGGTCAGTAAGTCCGAAAAATTGGGAAAACTTTGAAAGTGTCCCCAAGTGCAGTCGCAAAAACCATCAAGCGCTACAAAGAAACTGGCTCACATGAGGACCGCCCCAGGAAAGGAAGACCAAGAGTCACCTCTGCTGCGGAGGATAAATTCATCCGAGTCACCAGCCTCAGAAATCGCAGGTTAACAGCAGCTCAGATTAGAGACCAGGTCAATGCCACACAGAGTTCTAGCAGCAGACACGTCTCTACAACAACTGTTAAGAGGAGACTGTGTGCAGCAGGCCTTCATGGTAAAATAGCTGCTAGGAAACTACTGCTAATGACAGGCAACAAGCAGAAGAGACTTGTTTGGGCTAAAGAACACAAGGAATGGACATTAGACCAGTGGAAATCTGTGCTTTGGTCTGATGAGTCCAAATTTGAGATCTTTGGTTCCAACCACAGTGTCTTTGTGCGACGCACAAAAAGGGAACGGATGGACTCTACATGCCTGGTTCCCACCGTGAAGCATGGAGGAGGAGGTGTGATGGTGTGGGGTGCTTGCTGGTGACACTGTTGGGGATTTATTCAAAATTGAAGGCATACTGAACCAGCAGGGCTACCACAGCATCTTGCAGCGGCATGCTATTCCATCCGGTTTGCGTTTAGTTGGACCATCATTTATTTATCAACAGGACAATGACCCCAAACACACCTCCAAGCTGTGTAAGGGCTATTTGACCAAGAAGGAGAGTGATGGGGTGCTACGCCAGATGACCTGGCCTCCACAGTCACCAGACCTGAACCCAATCGAGATGGTTTGGGGTGAGCTGGACCGCAGAGTGAAGGCAAAAGGGCCAACAAGTTCTAAGCATCTGTGGGAACTCCTTCAAGACTGTTGGAATACCATTTCAGGTGACTACCTCTTGAAGCTCATCAAGAGAATGCCAAGAGTGTGCAAAGCAGTAATCAAAGCAAAAGGTGGCTACTTTGAAGAACCTAGACATATTTTCAGTTGTTTTTTTGTTAGGTATATAATTCCACATGTGTTAATTCATAGTTTTGATGCCTTCAGTGTGAATCTACAATTTTCATAGTCATGAAAATACAGAAAACTCTTTGAATGAGAAGGTGTGTCCAGACTTTTAGTCTGTACTGTATATATAGAGAACTAGGATAACATCACATAGATCAAAATATAAATAATGGAAATTAATGGAAATTAAATATCAAAAGTGATAACAACAAAGATGTCCTGTTGCATAGGGTATGGGGAGAAAATCCAGCAAGGTGCAGGCATGTAGACAGAAATCCAGTAGGATCAAAACCATAGATGTAAAGCAGTACTTCATGTAGCAAATGGCTCGGCATAATTGCGGTAAGATTAGAGCATCAAGATGATCCTGGCAGGACATGGCATAAAGGTATATTGTGACTCCTTTTATATACATATAGAAAGTTGCATTACTTAATGGCAGTCATGCAATAAAATAACAAGGATAGAGGATGAGACAGTTAATAGCAGAAAGATAAAGAGAGAGTGTGCCCCCAGTCTCTATATCACATATCTGACTAACAGTATGTAGGTTACAACGTGTAAAATAGACTGTAGGCACCTTAAAGGGGTTGTCCGGGTTCAGAGCTGAACCCAGACATACCCTTATATTCACCCAGGCAGCCCGCCTGAACAGGGCATTGCAGCATCTCATGCCGAGCCAATTGCTCCCCATACCCTATGCAACGGGACATCTTTGTTGTTATCACTTTTGATATTTAATTTCCATTAATTTCCATTATTTATATTTTGATCTATGTGATGTTATCCTAGTCCTCTATGACTAATACTTACCTTCTGTAAAAATTAGGCCGTGATCAAGGTCTGTGTCTAGACCGAAACGTTGGCCGATGTCCACTGATGTAACTTTGGATGGATGAAATAAATCCATAAAAGCTAGAAACTAACCTTTGAGTGCCGTGGTCACTTCATCACATCTCTGTATAAATATACTACTGAGCACCAACCACAACTCAGGAGTGCCGACCAACCATATATTCCAGTAGTCAATGCAGGCGGCTGGCAAATAGAATGGTCAAACAGGCTGGGTCAGGCAAATTCCTGGAAGTGGAAGCTGCTATTTAACCTTGTAACCCAGCCCAGAGACCATGCTGGGAGGTAGGAAGCATTCGCCCCTGGAAGCATAAATTACAGGAAACGGTGAGTGCGCGCCCCTATGTGACGCTAGCATGGAATGGAGCATGGAGGCAGAGTGGCTGAAGGATGCGTCTGGCAGGTAGGCGCCTCTCCCATCTGGAAGAGATAGCAGCTGGCAGTGAGGCAGGAGATGCTGAGGTTATGACAAGTGAAAAAGTGGGAGGTATGGCAGAAGGCCCAGGCCTAACACCTACTTTTATGATATACAGTAATATCACATGACATAATATTACATGTGAACTTTTTACCCATGAGGTGGAAGCCAATTTTCACAATTTTAAGGAAAAAAATTCCTTCCCAATAGAGATGAGCGAATCATTCA
Source organism: Rhinella marina (assembly GCA_900303285.1). Lineage (NCBI taxonomy): Eukaryota > Metazoa > Chordata > Amphibia > Anura > Bufonidae > Rhinella > Rhinella marina. The sequence goes on along the minus strand of ONZH01004655.1, from coordinate 6,455 downwards.
AAATTTTATTTGCCAAACATTTGTCGAACTTTTCATAAGATTTGTATATTCTATGAATATATTCAGTGAATCTGCGTACAAAATATACGTTATTATGTGGCGTTTAGCAAACATTTGCGCACTAATAATGAACGTTCATCTTTAAAAGGTACGCAGCTTCTGTAAACACGTACGCATAAGCGTACAAATTGCATGCGAAAATGACGGGCTTTGCTGGAGAGGAAGGGTGGAGCAGGAGGAACGCTCTGAGTCTGACCCCTGGCTACATATGGATACTGTATCAGCAGATGACAGCAGATCATCAGCCTGAGACTGGGATGAGCGTGCCATCCACTCCACTATGTCATCCACTTTCTCCTCCACTACTATTTTGCGCCTTGGTGGGTTAGCCCGGTGGAACACCGGCCAAGTGTTGCGAATACTACAAATAGAAGCTCCGGCTACAGGTCCTTTGGCACTGCTGCCCTGTGCCACCTTCTCCTTTTTTTTAGAGCTCGAGGTCTGGCTGGAACTGGACCTCTTTTGCTTATACATTTCAGACATTTTTCACATCACTCTGTGGCCCTGCAGCTGGTCTTTGTCCCTGTCTCTCTCCCTGTCTCTCTCCCTGTCTCTCTCTCCCTGCCTGATTAATTACTAGCCCTGCACTGGCCCTGCACTTGCCCTACAGCATCCCTGATGTGTAATATGGATTCCCTAAACAATTACACCCCAATTTCAACAACACAGGTCTCAGTGTCTCAGAACTTCACACACAGTGCTTCTGCTCGTCTCAACAGTCGCAGCACTGCGTCACTGGCTTACCGAGCCTGAGCCAATCAGAGCAAGCCCTGTCCACTAGTTCAGGTGACTGCTTTCTTCCCAGGCTTTTGCTCACAAATAACGAACTAACAGTAAAAGTTCGCTAATTACTTGAATTTGTACGCAACAGCATATAGAGTAACTTAAAGGGAGCATTAGCGTACAATTTATCGGACAAGTATGTAGCGAATGCGTAGAAAGCCTTAGGAACATTTTCAAATCTTAATGGAGCGAATCACCTAATGTTCGGATTCGCTTCGCAGCTGAAAATTTCCAAGATTCGAGACAAATAGATTTGCTCACCTCTACTTCCCAACTCCAATCAGGCAGTCAGAATAGCTCCCTGGATACACTCCAGAAAAATATCCAGGCCCCTTTTGAAGTCTTTTAGTGAGTTCACCATCACCACCTCTTCTGGCAGAGAGCTCCATAGTATTACTGTTTACAGTAAAGAATCCTCTTCTATGTTTGTGTAGAAAACTTTTTCCCCTAGATCAGGGGTGGCCAACATGCGGCTCCTTGGAACTTCATTTGCGACTCGTAGGAGATTTTGATGTGAGCCCCGGCCCCCTGCCAAAAAATGCTAATTACCCCCCCACACTCACACACACACATGATCTCAATATGGGGGTGGGGGGGTCATCTGAGCATGAGGGTGTCATGTGTGCATAAGGTGGTCATCTGTGCATGGGCGGTCATCTGAGCATGGGGCAGTCATCTGAGCATGAGGGTGTGAATTGCTTTGAGTAGCAACGACTGAATACAAGCCAGATTTGAAACACATTGTGAAAAACAAAGATTGGAAAGGTGGTTTAAATACACTTTTAAATGTTTGGAAACTCAATTGCAGTAATACCGTGTAAATGTATACCTCATGGCTCCTGGTGGTCATACGTTTTTTTTTCTGGCTCTTTGTGTCTGTAAGGTTGGCCACCCCTGCCCTAGATATAGAGGATGTCCCTTTGTCACAGTCCTGGGTATAAATAGATCATGGGAGAGATCTCTGTACTGACCCCTGATACTTACACATAGTTATTAGATCTCTCCTCAGTTTTTCTAACCTGAATAACTGTAATTTTGAGTCCACCCATTCCAGTTATTACTTTAGTTACCCTCCTCTGAACCCTCTCTAGCTCTGCTATGTCTGCCTTGTTCACAGGAGCCCAGAACTGTAAACAGTACACAATGTGTGGTCTGACTAGTGATTTGTAAAGTGACAGGACTATGTTCTCATCACGTGCATCTATGCCGCTTTTGATTCACTCCATAATCTCCATAAGGCTTTGTTCACAATTCATGCGGATAGGATGCGGAACCTTTCATTTCAATGGGTCCCGAAAAAATGCGGACAGTACACTGCGTGCTGTCCGCATCTGTCTTTCCATTCCGATTGTCGGAAAAAACAAACATCCTGTCCTATTCCTATCCGCAATTTGCGGTCCATAAAAGTCTATCGATCCTCAATAAATGCGGATGACATGCGGAAGGCATCCGCATGTCATCCGCATTTGTGGATTCCGTTCCTGGAAAAAAAAAAAAAAAAAGTCCAGCCCTCAGAGAACCATATAGGCCCAGGCAGAACTGTTTTTACCAGAACAGTGTGCAGGCAAAATGAGCAGCATGGATGTTGATAAATTGATAGTCCTCATCTAAGAGCGCCCAAATCTATGGGACACCCGAAGGGATTCATATCATGACCGGATAAAGAAAGATTGGTCATGGGAGGAAACTGGGCGTGAAATTTGTGGACAGGACTGGGAGAAGGCAGACGGGAAAAAGCATCAGAATATTAGTGAGTATAAACTTTTATGTATATGTATGACTACATTATTTGGTATAATATATTGTAATATAGAATAGCAGGCCAACCTGTGTTTATTCATCTGTTATAAAACTACTACTCCCACCATGCTGTGCAGAAGGGAGTAGTAGTTTTGTAATAGTTGGAGAGTTGTCATCAAAATGCTTCCAGTATGTAATATATCTAGTTTGATAACTTTTGCATTGTAAGACATCTCTGTACAGCAGCATAATTATATAAGCATATATTTGCTGATGTACAGAGGCGCATTGCTATGCAACTGTTATATTTAATAAAGTAAACAATTTGCTAGGCCAAAATATATTCATACACATGCAGCAGTTCATAGGTTTTGATATGCAATACTATATGTAAAGTACATTTATTAACTGCCATGCATGAAAATGTTTGCTAGGCCGAAATATATTTATGCATAGGCAGCAGTACATAGGTGTTACAAAAGTAAAATCATGTACTGAAACATGATATGTTTGCATAGCAACACCTATGTACTGCTGCATATGCATGAATATATTTTGGCCTAGCAAACATTGTCATGCATGGCAAATAATAAATGTACTATACCAGTGGTTGCATAGCAACACCTATGTATTGCTGCGTACAGGCTCATGCACACTACTCGAATACACCGGGTCCGCAATAAATGGGCTCCGGCCGTGTGCAGCCCACATCACAGATCACGGACCCATTCACTTCAATGGGTCCGCAATCACTGAGATGCGGAACGGAGGCTCGGATCGGAACACCACGGAAGCACTACGGTGTGCTTCCGTGGTGTTTTTGGACGTGCCTCCGCAGGGCAAAAAAGTAGCGCATGCACTACTTTTTTGTGGTGCGGACCGTCGGATGCGGATCGCGGACCCCATTCAAATGAATGGGTCTGCGATCTGCATGCGGCGGCCCCATTGCGGTCCACAGCGGTCCACACCACAGCAAATTGCGGTCCACAGCACGGGCACTGAATGCACATGTGTTCGTGTGCATGAGCCATAAAATTAAATTTTTTGAATACCTACTACCCATATTTTTATCTCAGCGCTGGGATACTTTTTTAAACATATACTTAATAAACACGTTATTTATTTACTGTTTCACTTTGATTGTATTATATAAATATCACTTTTCTACTACAATTGTATTGTATTGATATCACCTTCCAATTTCATGGTCATTTACAGCTTTATTACCTACTGTAATCATTAGATTGTAGGCTATACACTATAATACAATCATTAGTAGCCACGTATTGCAACCTATCTAGGTGAGGAGTGTCCCCATCTAATCCTATCAGTTTCTTGTTCCATTTCTCCAAACGGCCAGGGGTAAGCCGCAGATAGGTGCACCTCCAACCCACTGCTTAAGAGCCGGTGAGCCACTATCTATCCTGATATTTACTCACCTATTTTTTACCCTATAGTTGAGCTCCCATCTCTGAAACAATGGACATCTGGAGTTGCATAGAAAATAAATGTAAAAATGTAGACAACATCATGTTTGATTCTACCATCAATAATACAATAACAGATACTTTACATAGATCATGTAATGATTAGAGATGAGCGAACATGATCGTCCTAGCTTGGTGCTCGTTCGAGCATTAGGGTATTCGCATATGCTCGATACTCAGACGAGCATATTGCGATCCTCGAGGAAATGGCATCTTCCTCTTCCTGAATGTTAGGCGCCTTTTCTCAGCCAATCAATATGCAGGAGAGTCTTTGGTACCTCCTAGCATCACGTGGGGCCCCTACAAGTCGATAGCAGGGATTGGCTGGCCAGATCAGATGACCTGGGAATATAAAAATCTGGTCCTGCGCTGCTCGCGTCAGACGCCGCCTGCATGACATAGTAACATAGTAACATAGTAAAGACATCTGAGATTAGGGATAGAGCTGCTGTCTGTCAGTGAGAGTGTTAGGGCCTGAATTTAGATGTTGGTTAGGCAGGAATCATGCTCAAAGAACCCAACAGCCCTTCTAAGGGCTACAAGCACCTTTTTTTTTGGTCTCCTCCTGGCTGCTGGCTGGGACTTGTAGTGCAGCTACCGCCATCTTGGCTGCACACTGTGCACAGCGACTGGTGGCAGAAGGGACAGCATGTGGTCCACACAGACCCAAAAGAAAATTCCCAAAGTCCTCTCAGTACTCATTTTTGCTGCTGCTACTGTACCTTGGCTTGCTGGGATCTGTAGTGCAGTCTAGGGAATACATTTTTTCTCTCATTTCTATACACTACAGTCCAGTTAACAATTATGCATACCTCCCAAGTGTCCCTCTTTTGGAGGTACAGTCCCATTTTTGACCCAAGTCCCTTGGTCCCTCTTTTATCCTTAAATGTCCCTCTTTTTGACCTTGGGAATTAATGCACAAATGTGCATTTATAAATTTACTAAATTGCTCCTTTCTAAAGTGTTTGCATGGTTTCTACCTGTATATTAGACCAGAACTTCATTATTTGGTGCAATTTGTACCTTAAAATATCTATAATCTGATGATTTGTGAACTAATATTTATACGCAAACCCTTTTGGACCTAGCGACGCCCATTCACCCAGGACTTCCTGATAGGATTCCTATTTAGCTGGTTCCACACGCCCTGAATAATGGAGACTTGGATTTAGTCTGAACAGAGGCATAGATGAGTGTAGGGACCCACTCCACAGGAAGTTACCGTGAAGTTTGGTGAGTGGGCATAATCACGCATTTGCAGATATGTGTAACTAAGGACTTCCTTTTTTATCTTTAGTCGGCATAGCGCCACATATATCCAGATTTACTTTTACTCCTATTGCTTATTACATGTTGTGCAATTATATATCCATATATCTTTGTATTTCTAATATTTATATGGACATTGAAACGCAAGAAAAAAATTGCAGCAGGGCCTCCAGTAATTATGCTTTGGGTGGACTTAGAGGGGTGGCCTAGAATGAAAAAAACTGCCGTGATGTGCACCGCACACATTGTCCCTCTTTGCAATTTTCAAAAGTTGGGAGGTATGATTATGTAGTGTGCTGTACAGTAGCGTCAGTCTAGGGAATACGTTTTTTCTCTCAGTTATATATACTACAGTGCAGTGAACAATTCTGTAGTGTGCTGTACAGTAGCGTGAGTCTAGAAAATACGTTTTTTTCTCTCAGTTATATATACTACAGTCCAGTGAACAATTATGTAGTGTGCTGTACAGTAGCGTCAGTCTATAAAATACGTATTTTCTCTCAGTTATATGTACTACAGTCCAATGAAAAATTGAGTGGTTTGCGGTACAATAGCCGCCATTTAAAGACTACGTTATTTTTCTCAGTTATATATACTACAGTCCAGTGAAAAATGGAGTGGTTTGCGGTACAATGGCCACCGTTTAAAGACTACGTTTTATCTCTCAGTTATATATGCTACAGTCCAGTGAAAAATTGAGTGGTTAGCTGCCATTTAAAGACTACGTTTTTTTCTCTCACTTATATATACTACAGTCCAGTGAACAATTCTGTAGTGTGCTGTACATCAGCATCAGTCTATAAAATACGTATTTTCTCTCAGTTATATCTTCTACAGTCCAGTGAAAAATGGAGTGGTTTGCGGTACAATAGCCGCCATTTAAAGACTACGTATTTTCTCAGTTATATGTACTACAGTCCAGTGAAAAATGGAGTGGTTTGCGGTACAATAGCCGCCATTTAAAGGCTACGTATTTTCTCAGTTATATGTACTACAGTCCAGTGAAAAATTCTGTAGTGTGCTGAACAGCAGCGTCAGTCTATAAAATACAAATTTTTTCTCAGTTATATGTACTACAGTCCAGTGAAAAATGGAGTGGTTTGCGATAAAATAGCC